>JAWQEG010005776.1:2500-39127 GCA_033782935.1 Petrolisthes cinctipes | reverse complement strand
TACTGTAAAGAATTTGTCATAAAAATAAATATGTCAAATTGTAAAGCATTTTTATCTATTTCTTTCTGAGAGATTAATATAATTTTAATTTTAACAGCATTTTTGAATTGATGAATTGAAATTGAAACACTCGTGAATTGAATTTGAATTGAAGATTTCGTTTTTGCGAATGAATTGAATTTGAATTGATAAACTAAACATTTGTTCTGAATTGGAATTGAATTGAATTGATAAAAATGAATTGACCCGAACCCTGCTACCGAGACCTAACCAGATCTGGCAACACTGCTACAAAACGGCAATAGTCTAATTAAATAGTTCACCCAGAAATCATTTAATAATAATAATAATAATAATATAACAATGGAGCAAAAATAAACACATAAACTTATTAAATTATCAAAATAATAATAATACACACACACACATACACAAATCTAAAATACACATACATACACGGGTAAATTATACACACACACACACACAAACACACAAAGTCTAAAAAAAAACTACGCACACACATGAGTAAAAAATACACACACACACAGGAGTCTAAAATATACATACATACATAAACACACACGTCGAAAATATACATATATATATATACACACTAGCGAATCTAAAATATACATACATACACACGTCTAAAATATATACGTACATACACACGTCTAAAATATATACATATATACATACACAAGTCGAAAATAAGATTATACATATACACACACACACACACACACGAGTCTAAAATATACATACATACAAGTCCAAAATATACATACAAACATACACACACACGTCTAAAATATACAAATATACATTATTATACACACACGTCAAAAATATACACACACACAAACACACACGTCTAAAATATACATACATACATACACACACACACACATCGAAAATATATACATTATTATACACACACAAACACACACGAGTCTAAAATATACATACATACACATATCTAAAATATATACAGTATCTATACACCCACGAGTCTAAAATCTATACACGTATACATTATGACCTTATTTGACCTGTACTGACCTGTCTACACGATCTCAGGTCATTGTATGGTGATATAAGACACAATATATATTCCAAAATTTCTTCCGGGAGGTCATTGATGGTCGCCATGTTCCAAAAAATGATGAAAATATTTGATAAAACTCGTGAAAATATTTTGTTGTTGTTGTTATGGTGGTGCCGGTAGTGTTGTCAAGGTTTTATAGCCCAATTTGGCCTTTATATGCAGTGTTGTCAAGGTTTTATAGCCCAATTGGTTGTTAATAGCCGAAATAAGCAGTGTTGTCAAGGTTTTATAGCCCGATTGGTTATATTAATAGCCATTCTAAGTAGTGTTGTCAATGTTATTTTAGCCCAATTGGTGTTTTATCAGCAGTGTTGTCAAGGTTTTATAGCCCGATAGGTTATATTAGTAGCCAATATGAGCAGTGTTATCAAGGTTTTATAGCCCAATTGTTGATATTAATAGCCAATTGAAGTAGTATTGTCAATGTTATTTTAGCCCAATTGGTCCTTTATATGCAGTGTTGTCAAGGTTTTATAGCCAGATTGTTGATATTAATAGCCAGTCGAAGTAGTGTTGTCAAGGTTTTATAGCCCAATTGGCCCTTTATAAGCAGCAATGTCAAGGTTTTTTATAGCCCGAATTAGTCATATTAATAGCCTATATATGCAGTGTTGTCAAGGTTTCATAGCCCAAATTTGTAATATTAATAGCCCATATGAGCAGTATTGTCAAAGATGTATAGCCCGACTAGTCATATTCATAGCCAAAATATGCAGTGTTATCAAGGTTTTATAGCCCAGAGAGTCATATTAATAGCCGATATATGCGGTACGGTCAAGGTTTTATAGCCCCTATTGGTCATATTTATAGCCTTTACATGCAGTGTTGTCAAGATTTTATAGCCAAATTTGTCATATTAATAGCCCAAATAAGCAGTGTTATCAATGTTTTATAGCCAGATTTTATTGTATTGTTAGCAAGGATAATAGACTATAGTCTATTATCCTTGATTGTTAGCCCTTATCAGCAGTATTGTCAAGGTTTTATAGCCCCTTTAGTCATAAAACTAGCCCAATTTGTAGTCCTCTCGGTAGTGTTGTCAAGGTTTTATAGCCTAATTGGTTATATATATAGCCCCAAAACTTACCCAATGATATATTTATCTAGTTTTTTTTAATTAGTACGTTTGATTTTAAAAATATTGAGAAAATAAAGAGACAAAACTGATATATAGAAATGGATAGCGAATAAAATAATGCTAAAATAAGCACAAATATCAAAGACCTATAGTATTGGCATCGCTGTATTATGTTTACTATAGCGAACGTTTTAACGACTAACGCCCAACATGTTTTAATGAACCCAAATCTACCCAATGTAATTTACCTTTGTAGATTTTTTCATCGTTGGTACGCTCCCCACCCAAGACTACATAGATAAAAAAAGAATGTTACGCTTTTAATTATATATATATATGCATTTATCACACACACTCTCTCTCTCTCTCTCTCTCTCTCTCTCTCTCTCTCTCTCTCTCTCTCTCTCTCTCTCAATTTAATTTCTGAATCCCAAAGCCTTAAAAATTGCATGGAAATATATTTATAGTATATATATTAAAATGTCTGTGTAAAATAGGATATATTGATATAAAGAGAATCCATTTTAAAAGTGTGTCAACAAAATGGACATTCCTCCTTAGTAAATATGGAGACGGATTGGTTCACTCCCATTCATAATCTGTCATGAATTTGGGTTATTTATTTATTTGGGTTAAAATTCACTCTCTGTGTGTATTTTATTATTATTATTATTAGTATTATTATTATTAATGGATAAATTGGTTTGTGTTTCAGTATTTATTATTCAGTATTTGTGTTTATTATTATTATTATTATTAATTAATGGATATATTTATTTGTGTTTCAGTATTACCAGGTAGAAACAAAACCACAGTTACTTAATTAATTTGTTTAATTAATTAATGTTTGGGTTAAAATTCACTCTCTATTGTGTGTATTTTATTATCTAGTTTATTATTATTATTATTATTAATGGTGTGTGTGTGTGTGTAAGAGAGAGACTGTGTGTGTGTGTGTGTGTGTGTAAGAGAGAGACTGTGTGTGTGTGTGTGTGTGTAAGAGAGAAACTGTGTGTGTGTGTGTGTGTGTGTGTGTAAGAGAGAAACTGTGTGTGTGTGTGTGTGTGTGTGTGTGTAAGAGAGAAACTGTGTGTGTGTGTGTGTGTGTAAAGGCCTCCATAGACTATCAATTATACCTGTACGAACTGTGTGATTGTACAGGTATAACCATGGTGTGTGTGTGTGTGTGTGTGTGTGTGTAAGAGAGAAACTGTGTGTGTGTGTGTGTGTGTGTAAGAGAGAAACTGTGTGTGTGTGTGTGTGTGTGTAAAGGCCTCCATAGACTATCAATTACTATCATTCTCTTTCCCAGCTCAGCTAAAATTTAACCTAGGTATAAACTAACTTAACCTAACCTAACCTAACCTAAGGTATAAACTAACCTAACCTAACCTAACCTAACCTAACCTAGGTATAAACTAACTTAACCTAACCTAACCTAACCTAAGGTATAAACTAACTTAACCTAACCTAACCTAACCTAGCCGAACTCGTGCATGTACTGGGTTAGAAATTTCACTCTCAATTGTTGAAAAGATGCAAACTATGGATATTGTCAGTGTGAAAGCTCCTTATTGTACTTTTACCAGCAAAATTCAGGATGTACAGTTGGCCACACATGAAGCCGGTACGCCTCGTTACTCGTGAGGTGCTTGGCTACAAAAGAAAGGAAATAAGTGAAAAAAGATGTAGTTTGTTGACAGGCAGACAGTAATTAAAATATTATTACTATCTGCTTGTCAACGAACTATAACTTTTGCCCACTTTCCGTCCTGTTGTAGGTATCTCGTAAGTAGCGAGGCGTACCAGGTTCATGTGTGGCTAACTGTACATTGGTGATACATAATTTGTGACCAGAGTGTAAGGATCAGAAAGCTTTGAATGGCCTGGTATTGTTCATTTCCCCACCCAGTACACCTATAGAGGCTCAGTTCCAATGTAGGGTGTGTGAGAGAGAGAGAGAGAGAGAGAGAGAGAGAGTGTGTGTGTGTGTGTGTGTGTGTGCCGTTCGTCTCTGGTCAGGGATTAAGTATCACGAGTGTACAGCACCTTCTGAATTACTGGGAAAGACTTCAACATCTTAAGCTCTACTCCATACAGATAAGAACAGAGAGATACATTGTTATTCATGTATGGAAGGTCTTTGAAGGACATGTACAGTTGGCCAAAGAATTAAAAGACTTACAACCCAATTTACTCCAGTGTGTGTCAATGTCTGGCAGGTGGTGCAAAGTAAACACAGCTGGTATTTTATTAATGGATCACTCACACACAACCTATAACCTTTGTATGGATGGATGTTATTGGCTTCAACTAATTACATTCATCCTTACAACTGTACAGTCTGGGGCATAAGTCGTGTAGCCTCAAATGCTTCACCGAGACAAGCACTAATCATGGACTCGAGAAATATTTACACACGTTTTCTACACCTAATAATATCGAGTCTTTGAAGATCGCGTGCCTCGGTGAAGCAAGTGCATGAGGCGACAGGACTTTTGCCGCCGACTGTACAATGTAATTCGATCTGCTGGAGGTGACGAGGGAGTGGAGGAAGGAGGTAGATGCTGACATTAACCGGGTCATTTTCTAGATGACCTAATTTTACAAAGTATGATAGTGTAAGTAATTCTCTTAGATACAACCATTCCACCACATTCTCTCTCTCTCTCTCTCTTAACTAACCATGCAACACACTCTCTCTCTCTCTCTCTCTCACACACATACAAACACACACACACTCTCTCACACATACTCTCTCTCTCTCTCTCTCTCACACACACAGTCTCTCTCTCTCTCTCTCTCTCTCCCACATATACACACTCTCTCTCTCTCTCTCTCTCTCTCTCTCTCTCTCTCACTACACCGTTGCAAACCTAACCTAACCTAACCTACCCTAAGGCAATTCTATAATATAACCGACGCTTTAGAGAGACTCCCTAAGCAGTGATGCCAACTTAGCGAATTTCCCGTCGGATCTAGCAGTTTTACACATTATCTAGCAAAAAAAAAAATATATAAAAAGACTAATTAGCGAATTTTTTTATAGCTAATCTATAGTGGAAAAAATTAATATCTTTACCAATACTTTAGCGAAAAAAAAATATGTCATGATAAAATAAAGACTAATAAATAGCGAATTTTTTTAGTGGAAAAAATTAATATATTTACCAATAATACTTTACCGAATTTTAATTAAGTGGAATAAATTAAGCAGTTATACCAATAATTTAGCTGATTTTATTTTATTTTATTTTATTAGAAGGGTATAAGTTAGCAGGTTTAGTATGAGAAGAAATATTAGTTAGCTGGTATAATTATGTTAGCGACTTTAATTAAGAGGAGATATATTAGTTATTTAATTAGGCCAAGCAGTTATACCAATAATTTAGCTGATTTTATTTATTTTATTTTATTAGAAGGGTATAAGTTAGCGACTTTAGAAAAAATTACTTTACCGAATTTTAAGTGGAATAAATTAAGCAGTTATACCAATTATTTAGCTGATATTATTTTATTAGGGTATAATTATGTTAGCGACTTTTAGATGAGAAGAAATATTAGTTAGCTGGCAACACTGATGTCCAAGAAGGCTTTAGAAAAAATTAATATATTTACCAAAAATACATTACCGAAATTTAATTAAGTGGAATACATTAATTATTTAGCTGATTTTATTTTATTTTATCTTATTTTATTAGAAGGGTATAAGTTAGCGACTTTAGAAAAAATTACTTTACCGAATTTTAAGTGGAATAAATTAAGCAGTTATACCAATAATTTATTTTATTTTATTTTATTTTATTAGAAGGGTATAAGTTAGCGAGTTTAGCGCGAGTAAGAAGAAATATTAGTTAGCTGGCAACACTGACATCCAAGAAGGCTTTATAGCAATTTATACCAATAATTTAGCTGATTATTTTATTATTAGGGTATAATTATGTTAGCGATTTTAGATGAGAAATATTAGTTAGCTGGTATAATTATGTTAGCGAGTTTAGTGTGAGAAGAAATATTAGTTAGCTGGCAACACTGACATCCAAGAAGGCTTTAGAAAAAATTAATATATTTACCAAAAATACATTACTGAATTTTAATTAAGTGGAATACATTAATTATTTAGCTGATTTTATTTTATTTTATTTTATTTTATTAGAAGGGTATAAGTTAGCGAGTTTAGCGTGAGAAGAAATATTAGTTAGCTGGCAACACTGACAACCAAGAAGGCTTTATAGGAAGGCAAGCGTTGTTTTCCCACCAGTCAATGAACGGTAACGGAGGGGGACGCACGTGTTCATCCCCACCTCCATATTTACCCTCGCTATATTACCCATCTGTGTGTGCCTGTGTGTGTGTTTAGATAATAATAATAACATCAACAACAATGGCTAGTCCTTACGGTATATTCCCCACTATGCCGACCAATAGTAGTGCGACTTTACTATGTGCTCAGTGTAAGAAGTTTTTTACGTATATGGATAGTGTTGTGTTATGTGAAGGTGTGTGTAAACGGTGGTACCATGCTAAGTGTGCTAAACTACCTGACGCTAAACATCGGGTTATTCAGGTAATTTATGATGTGATTTGTGGTGATTTCAGGCGTTAATTTTGGTTATTTAATCATTTTTCTGTTTTCATTGAGGTGTGATTTGGTTTGAGTCGATTTTTTTCATTTTTTGTCGTATTTTTAAACATTAGGTGATTTCTGTGTTATTTATCATGTTATTTAGGTGTTATTTATCATTATTGAGGTGTTATTTGCTTGTTATTTAATGTGGTTTATTCATAATTTGGTTTTTATTGATGTGTGATTTCTCTGGAGTCAATAATGTTCGTATTTTTAAACAGGTTATTTCTATGTTATTTATGATGTTATTTATGGTGTTATTGATGTGTTATATATAGTGTAGTGTTATATTAGTGA
Source organism: Petrolisthes cinctipes (assembly GCA_033782935.1). NCBI lineage: Eukaryota > Metazoa > Arthropoda > Malacostraca > Decapoda > Porcellanidae > Petrolisthes > Petrolisthes cinctipes. Next base: position 32,017 of record JAWQEG010005776.1, on the reverse strand, counting down.
AGTTTTTTACGTATATGGATAGTGTTGTGTTATGTGAAGGTGTGTGTAAACGGTGGTACCATGCTAAGTGTGCTAAACTACCTGACGCTAAACATCGGGTTATTCAGGTAATTTATGGTGATTTGTGGTGATTTCAGGCGTTATTTGCTTTTTAATTTACGTGGTTTATTCATAATTCTGTTTTTATTTACGTGTGATTTGTTTTGAGTCGATTTTTTTCATTTTTTGTCTTATTTTTAATCATTACGTGATTTCTGTGTTATTTATCATGTTATTGAGGTGTTATTTATCATTATTGAGGTGTTATTTGCTTGTTATTTAATGTGGTTTATTCATAATTTGGTTTTTATTGATGTGTGATTTGTAATGAGTCAATAATGTTCGTATTTTTAAACAGGTTATTTCTATGTTATTTATGATGTTATTTGTAGTGTTATTGATGTGTTATATATAGTGTAGTGTTATATTAGTGAAGTTTTTTACGTATATGGATAGTGTTGTGTTATGTGAAGGTGTGTGTAAACGGTGGTACCATGCTAAGTGTGTTAAACTACCTGACGCTAAACATCGGGTTATTCAGGTAATTTATGGCGTGATTTGTGGTGATTTAAGGCGTTAATTTTGGTTATTTAATCATTTTTCTGTTTTCATTGAGGTGTGATTTGGTTTGAGTCGATTTTTATCATTTTTCGTCGTATTTTTAAACATTAGGTGATTTCTGTGTTATTTATCATGTTATTGAGGTGTTATTTAAGTGATTTAAGACCTTATTTGCTTTTTAATTTATGTGGTTTATTTGTAATTTGGTTTTTATTGATGTAATTTCTATTTGGAGGCAATAATGTTCGTATTTTTAAACATCGGGTTATTCAGGTAATTTATCAAGTTATTTAAGTGATTTAGGATGTTATTTGTTTGTTATTTTATGTTATTTATTCATTATTCTGTTTTCATTTGTGTGATTTGTTATGAGTCGATTATTGTTCATTTTTTCTCGTCTTTTTAAACATTAGGTGATTTCTCTGTTATTTATCATGATTATTGAGGTGTTATTTGCTTGTTATTTAACGTCATTTAATCGTAATTTGGTTTTTATTGAGGTGTGATTTGTAATGAGTCAATAATGTTCATATTTTTTCGTATTTTTAAACATCGGGTTATTCAGGTAATTTATTAGGTTATTTTCCATTATTGAGGTGATTTAAGATGTTATTGAGGTGTTATTTGTGGTTATACAGGTGTTATTTAATGTTAATTAATTTATTTTGGTATATATATTTATGTTAAACTCCCTGAGGCTAAACACCGTGTTATTCAGGTAATTTAGTAAGTTATTTACTGTTATTGATGTGATTTAAGACGTTATTTAATTACTATTTTGTTTTTATATACGTGTGATTGGTAATAATTAGATAATGTTCGTATTTTTAAACATTGAGTTATTCAGGTAATTTGGGATGTTATTTACTGTTATTGATGTGATTTAAGACATTATTTTTATTGTATCGGTAATTTATTTTGGTTTTATTTACGTGGAGTCAATAATGTTCGTATTTTTTAAACATTGAGTTATTCAGGTAATTTATGTGTTATTGAGGTGTTATTTAATATTATTTACTTGTTATTTAACATTAATTAGGATATTTTTTATGTTAATTAAAATGCTAAACATTGAGTTATCCAGGTAATTTTTCATGTTCTTTATCGGTTACTTGTGTTATTTTGTTATTTGATGGTTATTTTAGATATTATTTTTTGTTATTCAAAGTTATTTAATTGTTATATGGTTTTGTTTAGGGTGAAATTTCTATAGGGAGTCAATAATGTTCGTAATTTTTGTTATTTTTAAACATCGGGTTATTCAGGTAATTTATTTGGTTATTTAGTATTATTCATCACGTTATTAAGGTGTTATTTAATGTTATTTTGTTTTTATGTACGTGTAATTTGTTATGGGTTGATAATGTTCGTATTTTTAAACATCCGAGTTATTCAGGTAATTTATGATGTTATTTGTGTGTTATTTATCATTATTGAGGTGTTATTTAATGTTATTTTCTTTTTATTTATGTGTAATTAATATATGGAGTCAAAAATGTTTGTATTTTGTCGTATTTTAAACATCAGGTTATTCAGGTAATTTATTGAGTTATTTATGGTTATTGATGGATATTTGTGGGTGTTTAAGTGTTATTTTGATGTTATTTGTGTGTTATTTTGTTTAGATATAACATTAAGTGGTTATTTTTTGGTTTAATTTATATAGGGAGTCAATATTGTTCGTATTTTATAAACTTGTCATATATTGGTGATTTATTATGTTATTTATGGTTATTTTAGATGTTATTTTTTGTTATTCAAGGTTATTTAATTGTTATATGTTATTGTATGGGGTGAAATTTCTATAGGGAGTCAATAATGTTTGTAATTTAAACATCGGGTTATTCAGGTAATTTATAACGTGATTTGGGTGTTATTTATGATGTTATTAAGGTGTTATTTAATGTTATTTTTTTATTGTATTGGGTATTTATATGGTTTTGTTTTGGGTGTAATTTCTATATGGAGTCAATAATGTTCATATTTTAAACGTTGGGTTATTTAGGTGATTTGTTATGTTATTTACCATTATTGATGTGTTATTTTGATGTTATTCAAGGTTATTTAATTGTTATGTTTTTGTATGGGGTGTAATTTCTATAGGGAGTCAATAATGTTTGTAATTTAAACATCGGGTTATTCAGGTAATTTATAACGTGATTTGGGTGTTATTTATGATGTTATTAAGGTGTTATTTAATGTTATTTTTTTATTGTATTAGGTATTTATATGTTTTTGTTTGGTGGGTAATTTCTATAGGGAGTCAATAATGTTCGTATTTTTTCATATTTTAAACGTTGGGTTATTCAGGTGATTTATGAGGTTATTTATGTGTTATTTAATGTTAATTAGGGTTATTCAGGTTATTTGTGGTGTTATTTGTAGTTATATGTTATTTAATGTTAATTAGGGTTATTCAGGTGATTTGAGGTTATTTATGGTGTTATTTGTGGTTGTATGTATTATTTAATGTTTATTAGGGTTATTCAGGTGATTTATGAGGTTATTTTAATGTTATTTGTGGTCATATATGTGTTATTTAATGTTTATTAGGGTTATTCAGGTGATTTGAGGTTATTTATGTGTTATTTAAAGTTAATTAGGTTATTTTTGATGTTATTGAAGTGCTAAGTGTGCCGGTATTTATTGAAAGAATTACCGTTTTGTAGCAGTGTTGCCAGATCCGGCTAGGTCCCAGTATTTTGCCCCGGTCATTTCCTGTACTTTACCACGGTTATTTCCCAGTAGTTTGTACAGGTTATTTCCCAGTAGTTTGTACAGGTTATTTCCCAGTAGTTTGTACAGGTTATTTCCCAGTAGTTTGTACAGGTTATTTCCCAGTAGTTTGTACAGGTTATTTCCCGGTAGTTTGTACAGGTTATTTCCCAGTAGTTTGTACAGGTTATTTCCCAGTAGTTTGTACAGGTTAGGGCCCGGTAGTTTGTACAGGTTATTTCCCAGTAGTTTGTACAGGTTAGGGCCCGGTAGTTTGTACAGGTTAGGTCCCAGTAGTTTGTACAGGTTATTTCCCAGTAGTTTGTACAGGTTATTTCCCAGTAGTTTGTACAGGTTATTTCCCAGTAGTTTGTACAGGTTATTTCCCAGTAGTTTGTACAGGTTATTTCCCAGTAGTTTGTACAGGTTAGGGCCCGGTAGTCTGTACAGGTTAGGGCCCGGTAGTCTGTACAGGTTAGGGCCCGGTAGTCTGTACAGGTTAGGGCCCGGTAGTTTGTACAGGTTAGGTCCCAGTAGTTTGTACAGGTTAGGTCCCAGTAGTTTGTACAGGTTAGGTCCCAGTAGTTTGTACAGGTTAGGTCCCGGTAGTCTGCTGTGGTCTAGGTCAGGTCAGGTTAGGTCAGACTAATTTCCAATTTATGTTTGTAAAACGGGTCATATCTCGAAAACGGGGCATCTCCGAGACAAACACCACAGATGAAAAGTGTGTTAGAACGGTCCAAAATAGTGAATAATGATACTAAAATATATAAAATAATGAATGAAGTGATTCTAAACAAATACCATAGATGAAAAGTGTATTAGAATGGTCCAAAATAGTGAACCCAGGTCTTCTGTAAATTTATGTCGTATTTTTAACATCGGGTTATTCAGATAATTTATTAAGTTATTGATGGATATTTGTGGGTATTTAAGTGTTATTTTATTGTTATTTGTGTGTTATTTTGTATATATATAATAATAAGTGGTTATTTTGGGTGTAATTTATATAGGGAGTCAAAAATGTTCGTATTTTAAACATCGGCAGGTTATTCAGAAAATTTAACAAGTTATTTTTTAGTGTTATTGATGTTAATTAAGTTTTATTTTGTTGTTATTATGTGTTTATTTACGTATATTCTATGTGGAGTCAATAATGTTCATATTTTTTAACATCGGCGGGTTATTCAGGAAATTTAACAAGTTATGTATGGGTGTTATTTTGTTGTTATTTTTTTTTTTTTTTTTTATTTACAAGTTATTTATGAGTGTTATTGATGTTAATTAAGTGTTATTTTATTTTTATTTTGCATGTAATTTGTAATGAGTCAATAATGTTCGTATTTTCAACAACGGGTTATTCAGAAAATTAAACAAGTTATTTATCGTTATAAGTGATTTTAAATGTTATTTTTTATGTTATTCAACGTTATTTTTTATGTTATTCATAATTATTATATTTGTTATTGTGTTCTTATTTTACGTGGTCAATAATGTTCATATTTTAAACATCGACAGGTTATTCCGGTAATTTATTAAGTTATTTTTTAGTGTTATTGATGTTAATTAAGTGTTATTTTGTTGTTATTATGTGTTTATTTACGTATGTTCTCTGTGGAATAAAAAATGTTCATATTTTTAAACATCGGCGGGTTATTCAGAAAATTTAACAAGTTATTTATGAGTGTTATTGATGTTAATTAAGTGTTATTTTGTTGTTATTTTTTTTTATTTTGCGTTTATTTACATATATTTTACGTGGAGTCAATAATGTTCATATTTTAAACATCGACAGGTTATTCCGGTAATTTATTAAGTTATTTATGAGTGTTATTTGTATAGGTTATTTTATTTGTATTTATATTAATTACATATATATATGTTGGAAAGTCTTGTCACACATACATTTATAATTGGCAACACTTTCAGACCCTATAGTAAAAAAAAAATTGTACCATATATTAAATCTCGCGTCATTCAAGTATTTTACGAGATTTTAGAGTTATTTAAGTGTTATTTTGATGTTATTTTGTTATTGTTATGTGATATATCTTAGGGTGTAAATTATATAAGTATTAAAAAAATTTCGTAATTTAAACAATGCGTCATTCAGGTAATTTATTGGTTATTTAAGTGTTATTTTAGTGTTATTTTGTTATTGTTATGTGATATTTCATAGTGCGTGATTTATATATATAGTCAATAATGTTTATATATTAAACATTGCATTATTTAGGTAATTTATTGGTTATTTAAGTGTTATTTTAGTGTTATTTTGATGTTATTTTGTTATTGTTATGTGATATATCTTAGGGTTTGTTTATGTCTAGGGGAAGAGTAGGGGTTGTGAGTTATAACACTTGGTAAATATGTCACTATAATCAGTGGAGTTACAAATAATGAAATAAATAGATCGGTAACTTCCACTCCACTCCCTCAATGATTATTTGTCCAGAAAGAGTAAATGTAAACAAATTATTAATGATTTTTACATGGATAATATTACCAAAATAAGTACAATATTTATAATTAAATAAAACAGCAATATGAAATGACGTTAATGTTAATAATTAGAAAACCAAATTATAGAACACAATTATATCAAGAGTTAAATAAAATAGAATATATTAGTAAAAGCAGAGATAGTTTGTAATGATGGAATGTGAGAATCTTAGGGTGTAATTTATATAAGTATTAAAAAATGTTCGTAATTTAAACATTGTGTCATTCAGGTAATTTATTGGTTATTTATGAGTTATTTTAGAGTTATTTATAGTTATTTTGTTATTGTTATGTGATATATATAAGGTGTAAATTATATAAATAGTCAAAAATGTTCGTAATTTAAACATTGTGTCATTCAGGTAATTTATTGATTATTTATGGGTTATTTTAGAGTTATTTATAGTTATTTTGTTATTGTTATGTGATATATATAAGGTGTAAATTATATAAATAGTCAAAAATGTTCGTAATTTAAACATTGTGTCATTCAGGTAATTTATTGGGTATTTTAGTGTTATTTAAGGTAATTTATTTGTGATTTTAGTGTTATTTAAGGTAATTTATTTATTTTAGTGTTATTTAAGGTAATTTATTGGTTATTTTAGTGTTATTTAAGGTAATTTATTGGTTATTTTAGTGTTATTTAAGGTAATTTATTTGTTATTTTAGTGTTATTTAAGGTAATTTATTTGTTATTTTAGTGTTATTTAAGGTAATTTATTGGTTATTTTAGTGTTATTTAAGGTAATTTATTTGTTATTTTAGTGTTATTTAAGGTAATTTATTGGTTATATTTTTAGTGTTATTTAAGGTAATTTATTGGTTATTTTAGTGTTATTTATAGTTATTTTAGTGTTATTTTGTTATTGTTATGTGATATATCTTAGGGTGTAAATTATATAAGTAGTCAATAATGTTCGTAAATTAAATCTTGCGTCATTTAGGTAATTTATTGGTTATTTTAGTGTTATTTATAGTTATTTTGATGTTATTTTGTTATTGTTATGTGATATATATTAGGGTGTAAATTATATAAGTAGTCAAAAATGTTCGTAATTTAAATATTGCATCATTCAGGTAATTTATTGGTTATTTTAGTGATATTTATGAGTTATTTTAGTGTTATTTTGTTATTGTTATGTGATATATCTTAGGGTGTAAATTATATAAGTATTAAAAATTTTTCGTAATTTAAACAATGCGTCATTCAGGTAATTTATTTGTTATTTTAGTGTTATTTAAGGTAATTTATTTGTTATTTTAGTGTTATTTATAGTTATTTTGATGTTATTTTTTTGTTATTGTTATGTGATATATCTTAGGGTGTAAATTATATAAGTATTAAAAAATGTTCGTAATTTAAACAATGCGTCATTCAGGTAATTTATTGGTTATTTTAGTGTTATTTTAGTGTTATTTTGTTATTTTAGTGTTATTTTAGTGTTATTTTGTTATTTTAGTGTTATTTTAGTGTTATTTAAGGTAATTTATTGGTTATTTTAGTGTTATTTAAGGTAATTTATTGGTTATTTTAGTGTTATTTAAGGTAATTTATTGGTTATTTTAGTGTTATTTAAGGTAATTTATTTGTTATTTTAGTGTTATTTATAGTTATTTTGATGTTATTTTGTTATTGTTATGTGATATATATACACCTTATATATATAGTAAAAAATGTTCGTAATTTAAACAATGCGTCATTCAGGTAATTTATTTGTTATTTTAGTGTTATTTAAGGTAATTTATTTGTTATTTTAGTGTTATTTATAGTTATTTTGATGTTATTTTTTTGTTATTGTTATGTGATATATCTTAGGGTGTAAATTATATAAGTATTAAAAAATGTTCGTAATTTAAACAATGCGTCATTCAGGTAATTTATTGGTTATTTAAGTGTTATTTTGTTATTTTAGTGTTATTTTAGTGTTATTTAAGGTAATTTATTGGTTATTTTAGTGTTATTTAAGGTAATTTATTGGTTATTTTAGTGTTATTTAAGGTAATTTATTGGTTATTTTAGTGTTATTTAAGGTAATTTATTTGTTATTTTAGTGTTATTTATAGTTATTTTGATGTTATTTTGTTATTGTTATGTGATATATATACACCTTATATATATAGTAAAAAATGTTCGTAATTTAAACAATGCGTCATTCAGGTAATTTATTTGTGATTTTAGTGTTATTTAAGGTAATTTATTGGTTATTTGAGTGTTATTTTGATGTTATTTTGTTATTGTTATGTGATATATCTTAGGGTTTGTTTATGTCTAGGGGAAGAGTAGGGGTTGTGAGTTATAACACTTGGTAAATATGTCACTATAATCAGTGGAGTTACAAATAATGAAATAAATAGATCGGTAACTTCCACTCCACTCCCTCAATGATTATTTGTCCAGAAAGAGTAAATGTAAACAAATTATTAATGATTTTTACATGGATAATATTACCAAAATAAGTACAATATTTATAATTAAATAAAACAGCAATATGAAATGACGTTAATGTTAATAATTAGAAAACCAAATTATAGAACACAATTATATCAAGAGTTAAATAAAATAGAATATATTAGTAAAAGCAGAGATAGTTTGTAATGATGGAATGTGAGAATCTTAGGGTGTAATTTATATAAGTATTAAAAAATGTTCGTAATTTAAACATTGTGTCATTCAGGTAATTTATTGGTTATTTATGAGTTATTTTAGAGTTATTTATAGTTATTTTGTTATTGTTATGTGATATATATAAGGTGTAAATTATATAAATAGTCAAAAATGTTCGTAATTTAAACATTGTGTCATTCAGGTAATTTATTGGTTATTTATGGGTTATTTTAGAGTTATTTATAGTTATTTTGTTATTGTTATGTGATATATATAAGGTGTAAATTATATAAATAGTCAAAAATGTTCGTAATTTAAACATTGTGTCATTCAGGTAATTTATTGGTTATTTATGAGTTATTTATAGTTATTTTGTGGTTATTTGAGTGTTATTATAGTTATTTTAGTGTTATTGTGTTATTGTTATGTGATATATATATCTTAGGGTGTAAATTATATAAGTATTAAAAAAATTTCGTAATTTAAACAATGCGTCATTCAGGTAATTTATTGGTTATTTAAGTGTTATTTTAGTGTTATTATTTTGTTATTTTAGTGTTATTTAAGGTAATTTATTGGTTATTTTAGTGTTATTTAAGGTAATTTATTGGTTATTTTAGTGATATTTATGAGTTATTTTAGTGTTATTTTGTTATTGTTATGTGATATTTCGTAGTACGTGATTTATATATATAGTCAATAATATTCGTATATTAATTACATCTTGCGTCATTTAGGTAATTTATTTGTTATTTAAGTGTTATTTTGATGTTATTTTGTTATTGTTATGTGATATATCTTAGGGTGTAAATTATATAAGTATTAAAAATTTTTCGTAATTTAAACAATGCGTCATTCAGGTAATTTATTTGTTATTTTAGTGTTATTTAAGGTAATTTATTTGTTATTTTAGTGTTATTTATAGTTATTTTGATGTTATTTTTTTGTTATTGTTATGTGATATATCTTAGGGTGTAAATTATATAAGTATTAAAAAATGTTCGTAATTTAAACAATGCGTCATTCAGGTAATTTATTGGTTATTTTAGTGTTATTTTAGTGTTATTTTGTTATTTTAGTGTTATTTTAGTGTTATTTTGTTATTTTAGTGTTATTTTAGTGTTATTTAAGGTAATTTATTGGTTATTTTAGTGTTATTTAAGGTAATTTATTGGTTATTTTAGTGTTATTTAAGGTAATTTATTGGTTATTTTAGTGTTATTTAAGGTAATTTATTTGTTATTTTAGTGTTATTTATAGTTATTTTGATGTTATTTTGTTATTGTTATGTGATATATATACACCTTATATATATAGTAAAAAATGTTCGTAATTTAAACAATGCGTCATTCAGGTAATTTATTTGTTATTTTAGTGTTATTTAAGGTAATTTATTTGTTATTTTAGTGTTATTTATAGTTATTTTGATGTTATTTTTTTGTTATTGTTATGTGATATATCTTAGGGTGTAAATTATATAAGTATTAAAAAATGTTCGTAATTTAAACAATGCGTCATTCAGGTAATTTATTGGTTATTTAAGTGTTATTTTGTTATTTTAGTGTTATTTTAGTGTTATTTAAGGTAATTTATTGGTTATTTTAGTGTTATTTAAGGTAATTTATTGGTTATTTTAGTGTTATTTAAGGTAATTTATTGGTTATTTTAGTGTTATTTAAGGTAATTTATTTGTTATTTTAGTGTTATTTATAGTTATTTTGATGTTATTTTGTTATTGTTATGTGATATATATACACCTTATATATATAGTAAAAAATGTTCGTAATTTAAACAATGCGTCATTCAGGTAATTTATTTGTGATTTTAGTGTTATTTAAGGTAATTTATTGGTTATTTGAGTGTTATTTTGATGTTATTTTGTTATTGTTATGTGATATATCTTAGGGTTTGTTTATGTCTAGGGGAAGAGTAGGGGTTGTGAGTTATAACACTTGGTAAATATGTCACTATAATCAGTGGAGTTACAAATAATGAAATAAATAGATCGGTAACTTCCACTCCACTCCCTCAATGATTATTTGTCCAGAAAGAGTAAATGTAAACAAATTATTAATGATTTTTACATGGATAATATTACCAAAATAAGTACAATATTTATAATTAAATAAAACAGCAATATGAAATGACGTTAATGTTAATAATTAGAAAACCAAATTATAGAACACAATTATATCAAGAGTTAAATAAAATAGAATATATTAGTAAAAGCAGAGATAGTTTGTAATGATGGAATGTGAGAATCTTAGGGTGTAATTTATATAAGTATTAAAAAATGTTCGTAATTTAAACATTGTGTCATTCAGGTAATTTATTGGTTATTTATGAGTTATTTTAGAGTTATTTATAGTTATTTTGTTATTGTTATGTGATATATATAAGGTGTAAATTATATAAATAGTCAAAAATGTTCGTAATTTAAACATTGTGTCATTCAGGTAATTTATTGGTTATTTATGGGTTATTTTAGAGTTATTTATAGTTATTTTGTTATTGTTATGTGATATATATAAGGTGTAAATTATATAAATAGTCAAAAATGTTCGTAATTTAAACATTGTGTCATTCAGGTAATTTATTGGTTATTTATGAGTTATTTATAGTTATTTTGTGGTTATTTGAGTGTTATTATAGTTATTTTAGTGTTATTGTGTTATTGTTATGTGATATATATATCTTAGGGTGTAAATTATATAAGTATTAAAAAAATTTCGTAATTTAAACAATGCGTCATTCAGGTAATTTATTGGTTATTTAAGTGTTATTTTAGTGTTATTATTTTGTTATTTTAGTGTTATTTAAGGTAATTTATTGGTTATTTTAGTGTTATTTAAGGTAATTTATTGGTTATTTTAGTGATATTTATGAGTTATTTTAGTGTTATTTTGTTATTGTTATGTGATATTTCGTAGTACGTGATTTATATATATAGTCAATAATATTCGTATATTAATTACATCTTGCGTCATTTAGGTAATTTATTTGTTATTTAAGTGTTATTTTGATGTTATTTTGTTATTGTTATGTGATATATCTTAGGGTGTAAATTATATAAGTATTAAAAATGTTCGTAAATTAAATCTTGCATCATTTAGGTAATTTATTTGTTATTTTAGTGTTATTTAAGGTAATTTATTTGTTATTTTAGTGTTATTTATGAGTTATTTTAGTGTTATTTAAGGTAATTTATTGGTTATTTTAGTGTTATTTAAGGTAATTTATTGGTTATTTAAGTGTTATTTAAGGTAATTTATTGGTTATTTAAGTGTTATTTAAGGTAATTTATTGGTTATTTTAGTGTTATTTAAGGTAATTTATTGGTTATTTTAGTGTTATTTAAGGTAATTTATTTGTTATTTTAGTGTTATTTAAGGTAATTTATTGGTTATTTTAGTGTTATTTAAGGTAATTTATTTGTTATTTAAGGTAATTTATTTGTTATTTTAGTGTTATTTATGAGTTATTTTAGTGTTATTTTGTTATTGTTATGTGATATTTCATAGTGCGTGATTTATATATATAGTCAATAATGTTTATATATTAAACATTGCATTATTTAGGTAATTTATTGGTTATTTAAGTGTTATTTTAGTGTTATTTATGAGTTATTTTAGTGTTTTTTTGTTATTGTTATGTGATATATCTTAGGGTTTGTTTATGTCTAGGGGAAGAGTAGGAGTTGTGAGTTATAACACTTGGTAAATATGTCACTATAATCAGTTACAAATAATGAAATAAATAGAACGACAACTTCCACTCCACTCCCTCAATGATTATTTGTCCAGAAAGAGTAAATGTAAACAAATGATTAATTATTTTTACATGGATAATATTACCAAAAATAAGTACAATATTTATAATTAAACAAAACGGCAATATGAAATGACGTTAATGTTAATAATTAGAAAACCAAATTATAGAACACAATTATATCAAGAGTTAAATAAAATAGAATATATTAGTAATAGCAGAGATAGTTTGTAATGATGGAATGTGAGAATCTTAGGGTGTAATTTATATAAGTATTAAAAAATGTTCGTAATTTAAACATTGTGTCATTCAGGTAATTTATTGGTTATTTATGGGTTATTTTAGAGTTATTTATAGTTATTTTGTTATTGTTATGTGATATATATAAGGTGTAAATTATATAAATTGTCAAAAATGTTCGTAATTTAAACATTGTGTCATTCAGGTAATTTATTGGGTATTTTAGTGTTATTTTAGAGTTATTTTAGTGTTATTTTGTTATTGTTATGTGATATATATAAGGTGTAAATTATATAAATAGTCAAAAATGTTCGTAATTTAAACATTGTGTCATTCAGGTAATTTATTGGTTATTTATGAGTTATTTATAGTTATTTTGTGGTTATTTGAGTGTTATTATAGTTATTTTAGTGTTATTGTGTTATTGTTATGTGATATATCTTAGGGTGTAAATTATATAAGTTAAAAAAATTTTGTAATTTAAACAATGCGTCATTCAGGTAATTTATTGGTTATTTAAGTGTTATTTTAGTGTTATTATTTTGTTATTTTAGTGTTATTTTAGTGTTATTTAAGGTAATTTATTGGTTATTTTAGTGTTATTTAAGGTAATTTATTGGTTATTTTAGTGTTATTTAAGGTAATTTATTGGTTATTTTAGTGTTATTTATAGTTATTTTGATGTTATTTTGTTATTATGTGATATATCTTAGGGTGTAATTTATATAAGTATTAAAAAATGTTCGTAATTTAAACAATGCGTCATTCAGGTAATTTATTGGTTAATTTAGTGTTATTTAAGGTAATTTATTGGTTATTTTAGAGTTATTTAAGTGTTATTTTGATGTTATTTTGTTATTGTTATGTGATATATCTTAGGGTGTAAATTATATAAGTATTAAAAAATGTTCGTAATTTAAACAATGCGTCATTCAGGTAATTTATTGGTTATTTAAGTGTTATTTTAGTGTTATTTTAGTGTTATTTAAGGTAATTTATTTGTTATTTTAGTGTTATTTAAGGTAATTTATTGGTTATTTTAGTGTTATTTAAGGTAATTTATTGGTTATTTTAGTGATATTTATGAGTTATTTTAGTGTTATTTTGTTATTGTTATGTGATATATCTTAGGGTTTGTTTATGTCTAGGGGAAGAGTAGGGGTTGTGAGTTATAACACTTGGTAAATATGTTACTATAATCAGTTACAAATAATGAAATAAATAGAACGACAACTTCCACTCCACTCCCTCAATATTATTTGTCCAGAAAGAGTAATGTTAACAAATGATTAATTATTTTTACATGGATAATATTACCAAAATAAGTACAATGTTTACAATTAAATAAAACGGCAATATGAAATGACGTTAATGTTAATAATTAGAAAACCAAATTATAGAACACAATTATATCAAGAGTTAAATAAAATAGAATATATTAGTAATAGCAGAGATAAAGAGAGAGATAGTTCACGCAGAGATAAAGAGAGAGATAGTTCAGTCAGCCGAGGACCGCTGTTTATATATACCCCCCAAGGACTGCTGATTGGCCGATCCTTAAGACCACACGTCTCTGATAGGTTCAGCAATGTAATCGACTCTGCCATTGGTTGTGAGCATGTAAGATCGTCTGTGATTGGTTGATTAGGCCCTGGCTATCTGTGTCTGTGATTGGTTGGTTAGGCCCTGGCTATCTGTGTCTGTGATTGGTTGATTAGGCCCTGGCTATCTGTGTCTGTGATTGGTTGATTAGGCCCTGGCTATCTGTGTCTGTGATTGGTTGATTAGGCCCTGGCTATCTGTGTCTGTGATTGGTTGATTAGGCCCTGGCTATCTGTGTCTGTGATTGGTTGATTAGGCCCTGGCTATCTGTGTCTGTGATTGGTTGATTAGGCCCTGGCTATCTGTGTCTGTGATTGGTTGATTAGGCCCTGGCTATCTGTGTCTGTGATTGGTTGATTAGGCCCTGGCTATCTGTGTCTGTGATTGGTTGATTAGGCCCTGGCTATCTGTGTCTGTGATTGGTTGATTAGGCCCTGGCTATCTGTGTCTGTGATTGGTTGATTAGGCCCTGGCTATCTGTGTCTGTGATTGGTTGATTAGGCCCTGGCTATCTGTGTCTGTGATTGGTTGATTAGGCCCTGGCTATCTGTGTCTGTGATTGGTTGATTAGGCCCTGGCTATCTGTGTCTGTGATTGGTTGATTAGGCCCTGGCTATCTGTGTCTGTGATTGGTTGATTAGGCCCTGGCTATCTGTGTCTGTGATTGGTTGATTAGGCCCTGGCTATCTGTGTCTGTGATTGGTTGATTAGGCCCTGGCTATCTGTGTCTGTGATTGGTTGATTAGGCCCTGGCTATCTGTGTCTGTGATTGGTTGATTAGGCCCTGGCTATCTGTGTCTGTGATTGGTTGATTAGGCCCTGGCTATCTGTGTCTGTGATTGGTTGATTAGGCCCTGGCTATCTGTGTCTGTGATTGGTTGATTAGGCCCTTGCTATCTGTGTCTGTGATTGGTTGATTAGGCCCTGGCTATCTGTGTCTGTGATTGGTTGATTAGGCCCTGGCTATCTGTGTCACTTGGTAGGTTAGGGCAAGAAGGGCAGGTTGGTTCCGGTCAGTTGAGTGTTGACTGTAGGTACGTGATAGTAGTCAAAGGTAATGTTATTTTGTTATTTATAAGTGATTTTATTTACATGTAAGTTATATTTTGTCAATAATGTTTGTATATATTAAACATTGCATCATTCAAGTAATTTTAATGGGTTATTTATGTTATTTATGGTTATTTATGGTTATTTTGATGTTATTTATGGTTATTTAAGTGTTATTTATGTTATTTATGGTTATTGTGTTATTTATAAGTACAGTAAAAGTCCGTTAATCCGGAGGTCTGTACCTCGGAAGGCTCACTCCCCCGGGAACTTTTTGGGCACACCAATTTTACCCATAATTACTGTATCCAAAAAAAAAAAAAAAAAAAAAATTACCGAAAAAAGTAATCTCTCTGGATATAATTGAGTGTTGTGGGTGTGTACTACAGTATTCATCACGGCTCCTAATAAACCACCAAAGAATCCCACAAAGAAGCTGAGACCTCATAAGACATTAAATTACTAGCGTCATAAATTACATGTGACGGGGAAATCTGTATTTAAAAGTAATAAAAATATTTTATACGTATTTTCCGATGACGAGGAATTTTGGCTAATTCGAAAGTCTCAAACCGGATTAAAGGCCGTATCACACGGTCGCTCTTTTCCTGCGACACCATTTTCGACGACATGTCGCGTGAACCAATAGCACACGGCAAATTCTCATTCAGACAACAACAACGACCGACGACACCACGTGGGCGGCGGGACAACCAAAACACTCTGTTACAAAAGCCACATCACCAAGGATGGACGCCATTAACCGAACCTAACCTAACCTAACCTAACCATTTTAGCTGTTGGAGGATGTGCAATTGCTTTGGAAGAAGAAGAAAGAGGTTTGAACCAGGCGGCAGGCGAAAGCAGAAATGTAAACAAACCCAGAAATCCAATCAATGTTCCATGCTCATATTTAACAGTTAAATTCGGTGTATATAATATATTATAACATCTAGGAATACAATTTCTATATTTAAATAATAATACCTAACACTACTTAAATTATAATATACCATAATAATATATTCCATACAATATTATTCACTATACACTTTCAACGACTTTCTCCGTGTCTCAGCAAATCACTGACAGTTTTCAATAGTTTCTGTCAACACCTTGTCATCCAAAATCTCCCGTTTCCCACGACATGTCGTCCAAAATCGTGTCGTACGACACGATGTCGTCGGAAAAAGTGCCCGTGTGATAGCCGCTTAAGGGACTTTTACTGTAATTTTATTTACATGTAAGTTATATAATGTCAATAATGTTTGTATATATTAAATCTCATAACATCTCTTAAACATTGCATCATTCAAGTATTTTATGAGATTTGGGTGTTATTTTGATGTTATTTTGTTATTGTTATGTGATATATCTTAGAGTGTAAATTATATAAGTCGTCAATAATGTTTGTATATTAAATCTGACGTCATTTAGGTAATTTATTGGTTATTTTAGTGTTATTTATAGTTATTTTGAGGTTATTTTATTATTTATCAATTTTCCGTAAACAATTTTTCATTTGATTTAATTTTAGCGTTATTTTGAATTATTTTTGGGTGCATTTGATATTATGAGTTTATATACCTGTAATCTCTCTCTCTCTCTCTCTCTCTCTCTCTCCAACACACACACCCACAAACACACAGTCTCTCTCTCTCTCTCTCTCTCTCTAATAATAATAATAATCACTACTTTCCAAAATTAATCACATCTTTCTATCATTAATCTTTTTATTTAATTTACAGGATAAGGAGGAGAATCTATAATAATACTGAAATAATAATAATAATAATAATAATAATCGCTTGCTTTATTTAATTATAGGATAAAGAGGAGAATCGTAGCCTGGGCCTGAAGTGCTTCTGGGCGTGTAAGGAGTGTAGGGACCTCACACACACACACACACACACACTCAGTCTCTCTCTTCAACACACACACACACACACAGTCTCTCTCTTCAACACACACACACACACACAGTCTCTCTCTCTCTCCAACACAGATACAGTCTCTCTCTCTCTCTCTCTCTTCAACACACACACACACAGTCTCTCTCTCTCTCTTCAACCAATAAACACACACAGTCTCTCTCTATCTATAATAATAATAATAAAAATAATAATCGCGTCTTTCCAACATTAATCGCGTCTTTCCAACATTAATCTTTTTATTTAATTTACAGGACAAGGAGGAGAATCTATAATAATAATAATAATAATAATAATAATAATAATAATAATAATAATAATAATAATTGCTTCCTTTATTTAATTATAGGATAAGGAGGAGAATCGTAGCCTGGGCCTGAAGTGCTTCTGGGCGTGTAAGGAGTGTAGGGACCTCACACACACACATACAGTCTCTCCCTCTCTCTCAGACACACACACACATACACACAGTCTCTCTCTCTCTCCAACACACACACATACACACAGTCTCTCTCTCTCTCTCTCTCTCTCTCTCTCTCTCTCTCTCTAACCATCTATAATAATAATAATAAAAATAATAAATAAAATAATAAAAATAAATGTCTCTCGGTAACTATCTATAATAATAATAATAATAATAATGTGTCTCTCTCTCTCTACAGGACAAGGAAGAGAATCGTAGCCTTGGCCTGAAGTGCTTCTGGGCGTGTAAGGAGTGTAGGGACCGCCCCGACACACAGAGAGACCCCGAATTCGAGTCCTATGTGAGGGAGAAGTTGGGCAAGCTGGGTCAGGTGTTGGAATACTTAGTTACCAAGATACAGGACATTGAAAATAGACAGAAAACACATGAAGTGGAATTAAATAAGGTTAGTGTGTGTTGGCGAAGGAATGAGAGAGTGAGAGAGAGAGAGAGAGAGTGTGTGTGTGTGTTAGAGAGAGAGAGAGAGTGTATGTGTGTGTATTGTTAAAGGCAAAATTCGACTTACTTGGTTGATTTGATGATGTGTGTGTGTGTGTGTTTTGTTTTTATTGTTGTGGTTATGATGACGTGTGTGTGTGTGTGTGTTTTGTTTTTATTTTGTGGTTATGATGACGTGTGTGTGTGTGTGTTTTGTTTTTATTTTGTGGTTATGATGACGTGTGTGTGTGTTTTGTTTTTATTTTGTGGTTATGATGACGTGTGTGTGTGTGTGTGTTTTGTTTTTATTTTGTGGTTATGATGACGTGTGTGTGTGTGTGTGTTTTGTTTTTATTTTGTGGATATTCTCTCATTGGCAAATTGGAAGGCAACCGATTCCTCCTAACTATGCCAGGATACAGACCTAACCTAACCCAACCTAACCTAACCTACAAACCTAACCTAACCTACAAACCTAACCTAACCTGACCTAACCTAACCTAACCTACAAACCTAACCCGACCCGACCCAACCCAACCCAACCCAACCCAATTTATGTTACAAATAAAGGATCTGTTTCATAGCTCAGGACACTCGCCAATGTTGCCAGTCAAAGGTCGGGGTCTCCAGTGCTTGTGGACGGATGTTACACAGTTGAGGGAGGTGTTTAAGTAGTCCTTGGGCATATGAATAACATGGCCCGCCCAGTGTAACTATTGTTGAAGCAGGATTGATTGATAGATATTAGGCGCCACAACAGCGAGGTCATATAGCACCAGAAAACGGTGGCTGGGGCTGGAAGGGGCGCCAAAACCCTTAAAGTATTGCCCATATCATTAATGTAGGCAATACACACCTACAGGGGTGTTGTAGCAGGAGGATTTTAAGTGGCTCAATATTACCTGGCTGTGAAATTTCTGTGTGTTTGATCGTGTGTCACCATTTTAACCCCAGTATCTGTTGTAGGCAATTCATGTGTAAGGATTACATACTTAGATGTCTTCTGTATGGAACCCAATGTCTTACAACCATATAGAAGTATGGAGAGACATATTGCCTCGTAAACTGTTATCTTGGTATTTATATTCTTAATTATGTCCCTATTCAGAAAGACTCTGTTGGTAAGTCAATCAAAGGAGACACATGTGAGTCCAATGTATGTGTGAACTTTATTGGTGATATCACAGGTTTCTATGAGTATGGAGTCTAGGTAAGGAAGTGAAGGACATTATTCACATGTTGATTATTTAGGTGACGTTTTCTTTTGTGGTTTTGGTTTTACGCAGATTGAATAAGTTGGTGATGGGGTTACCAATGTCTGGGGGAAGCACACACACAGCAAAAAAAAAACTAATAATAATAGTATAATTCTGTATATTTCATTTCAGTTCTGGCAACAAGGTTCGTTACCAAGTCCACGTACGACACACACACACACACACACAAACAAACAAACAACTCTTAAATAATAATAATAATAATAATAATAACAATTCTTAAATAATAATAATAAAATTAATTCTTTAACATTTTTTTCAGTTCTGGCAACAAAATAAATTAATTGTGTATTTTTCATTACAGTTCTGGCAACAAGGTTCGTTACCAAGTCCACGTACGACACACAGCATCTTCCAGGAGTACGGAGGCGGAGGAGGCGGCGGCGGCGGAACAACAACAGGACCAACGACAACAACAACAACAACACACCAACAACAACAACAACAACAACAACAGCAACAACAACAACAACAACTCCTTCAAACCCAGCAACCACATGAAGTTAAGTTGATGCTGTATAAACAACAACAACAACAATAATAATAATAATAATAATATATACATACATACATACACACAGCTTGATAAACAACAATAATATACATACATACATGCATACACACAGGTAGGTTATACACACACAGGTAGATTACATTCACATACACACACACAGGTAGATTATATTCACATACACACACACATAGGTAGATTATATGCACACACACACACACACACACACAGGTAGATTATATGCACACACACACACAGGTAGATTATATGCACACACACACACAGGTAGATTATATACACACACACACACACACAGGTAGATTATACACACATACACAGGTAGATTATATACACACACACAGGTACATTATATTCACACATGCACGTACACAGGTTAGATTAGCATTTATCACACACACACACATATACACGTACACATAAATAAATTAGATATACACACATACACACACACATAGTATTATTATTATATTTTATTTATACTGTTGTTAAAATATATCCTTTGATAATTATAATAATGTTGGAATATAATTATTTTAATAAGTATTGTGTGTGTGTGAGAGAGAGAGAGAGAAAAAAATTGACAGTGTATATGTGAAAGAGAGTGAGAGATTAATAGTGTGTGTGTGTGTGAGAGAGAATAATAGTTTGTGTGTGTGGGAGAGAGAGAAATTGACAGTGTGTGTGAGAGAGAGACAGAGAGAGTGTAATAGTTTGTTTGAAAGGTTTATTTAACTGGAAAGGACCCCACCCAAGCGGGGTATATGAGTACAATACAAAGTACAACTTTAAAAATACATATATAGTAACATAATGACATTATTCATATGACAATATAGTGTGTTGGTGATCCACTTTAGTTTCTTTTGAAGTGGTCAATAATAATGAAAGTAAACTTGGCTAGATTCAGAAGTATGTTATACTGCTCACTACTGAATAGTTGAGTCATCTTATGCATATTTGGTTGACTATAATAATAATGTTTTAATAATAAAGTTCTATCATTGAGAAAAAAAGGACATACAAATAAATAATGATATTCATCCTGTGTATCTGCCCGTGAACACAGTGTACATTTACCATCATCCACATTTACATTGTTATAACGACCTATTACTATAGGTAGTTTGTGATTCCCTGTTTTAAATTTACATAAGCTGTATACATATTTCAATGGTAACTTTAACAAATATGTTTGTAGCTGTTTAGTAGTTGTCATACATCTGTAATTTAAACATGAAGAGTGATTATTTATTTCTTCCATCCATTTTTGATGAAATATGTCACTCGATCGTAATTTATATGCTTGTTTTAACCAGGTGCCATTTACATTTGTAGCATCAATAAGTAAATAACTCATTCCACTGCCATCTAATTAGCTGTTTAGCTTTACTCAACCATGGGGACTTAAACATGTCCAGGTCATACAGTACTTTTAACATTTTATATAAAATTGTAGATATTTTGGAACTTTCACCAGTTGCTAGTTTATACCAAAAGTTAACAAATCTGTTATCTATGTGCTCCTCAATAGTTTTAACACATAATTCACCATACACCATACATGAACTGGTTGATTTGTGCAGCTTTAGTAATCGTTTCCAAAAATTATTACATGTGACTTGTAGCTGTTGACAGTTCTCATATCCCCAAATTTCACATCCATAGAGCATGATCGGTAATATAAGTTTTTCATATAATTCCACACATAAGTCTAAAGGCAAATTTAACCTAAAGATCTTATTTAGTAACCCGTACGTTGCTTTCTTTGCTTGCACTACTTGCTTACGTTTTGCCTTGTGAAATGTCCCATCAAAATTGAATGTGGTACCTAAATATGTATAATCATAAACAACATCTATATTAGCATCACCAATTTTGAAGGATTTATATCTTCTAACTTTACCTTTGGAGAACACAACTGGTGTTAACTTTTAAAGACCATGTAGTACAATATTCATGGCATGCGTCAAGGGCCAACTACAACTGCCTACAATCTTCACCCATAATCACTGTGTCATCTGCATACAATATAGACAGTATAACTTTATATAAGTTTGAATTTCATTAATGTCAAATAAATTTTTAATATTATCATTGACAAGAGATAGTCCATTATATTTATCACCTACAAAACCACTGAAGTCATTTACAAATATGGCGAACAATAATGGAGACAAATTTTCCCCTTGACGCACCCCAATGTTACAAGGAAAACACGTACAATTATCATTATTTACACGAACACACGATTTTGCTTTAGTATACAAATTTTTTATAACTACAAATAATTTACCATCAACATGCAAATTTAACATTTTTTGCCAAAGATATGACCTTTCAACGAAATCAAAGGCTTTAGAGTAATCTATAAAGGCACAAAACAACTGTTTTTTATTCATAATATAGAAGTTCGTTAAAACATGTAAGGAAAAAATGTGATCAAGTGTACTGTGATCTTTCCAAAATCCTGCCTGCTCGGCTCCCAAAACACCTCTATTTACTAAAAAATTATAAAGTCTAGAGTTAAGTAAAGATGTGAATAGCTTTCCTAAGCAGCTTAACAGAGTAATTCCTCTATAATTATCAACATTATCTATGTCACCTTTGTTTTTGTACAATGCTTTTATGATACCAACACTCCAGTCGGATGGAATAATACCAGAATTCAATACAATATTAGACAACATAACAAAACAAATATTAAGTGTACCAGGGCCATGTTTTAAGAACTTATTCAATATGTTATCAATACCCGGGGCTTTTCCATTTTTTAATCTATTTATATATCTCCTAACTTCGTCTTCAGTAAATGTTTGGTCAAGAAGGCATTAGTATTGTCCGAATGGATCTCAGTATCGTTTTGTATAAAGTTCACATCATTGCCTTTGTTAAGATTTTCAAAATGGGTGGCAAAAGTATCAATTGAAATGTTGCCAACTTTCTGGTTGACCACTTCTGTCATCCCTCTCACCTGATCTAAAACATTCTTCCATGGCTCTGCTTATGTCCTCAGACAGTCTACTATGAAAATCAGTAGTCTCTGTAGTCTCGCTCCCATCTTCCAGTCCAGCAGTAGTATTTTCATTCAACATTACCGTGAAGTGTTGTTGGTGGGTTGTCGGTCAGGGTGTAGTCTTGGTGCAGGGGTGAGAGAAAGCCGCGATCACAGGTTTGTTGACTCATAAAAACACCATTAAAGTCACTTATCCTCCTTTAAGTTGAGTTTTCACTTAATATCACAGTAGTGGATGGCTTCATACCACTTTTTGCACAGTCTTGTCCTTGAATTAGTTGTATTAACAGCGATATACGAGGATATTGCTGCAGCTCCCGTAAACACGTCTGGTCACCAACACCAACCCAGTGAGAGTCTGTGTGTGTGTGTGTGAGAGAGAGAGAGAGAGAGAGAGAGAGAGAGAGAGAGAGAGAGAGAGAAATAATTTGTGTGTATGAGACAGACAGAGAGAGAGTAATATTTTTTTTTATTTTTTTTTATTTTTTAATAGTGTGTGTGTGTGTGGGAGAGAGTAATAATTTGTGTGTGTGTGTGAGAGATACACACAGACAGACAGAGAATAATAGTTTGTGTGTGTGTGAGAGAGAGATAATAATAATAATAATAAATGGTTTATTGAAATAGCAGTCATACACAGTGTGTATGTACGCGTCTTAGACACACAGACAGAGAGAGAGAGAGAGAGAGTAATAGTGTGTGTGTGCAAGAGAGAAACAGAGAGAGAGAAATAGTGTGTGAGAGAAAGAGAGATAATACTACTAATACTATATAACCTAATAGCCCTATAAATTATTGTGTATTTGTTCTTTGTAGGAAACCAGTGATGCCCTGTACACCTTCACAGGCAGCTTTACTGGTAACACTGCACAGGTATGGATTATATATTGTTGTTGGTAATACTGTATAAGTAATGTTTACATGTGTGTGTATGTAATTCTGTGTGTGTGTGTCAAAACTGTTAGGAAAATACAGAATTATAGTATTTTTAAGAGTTGTCGTGTGTGTGTGTGTATGTGTGTGTTAAGTCCCGTCCACACTGAGCCACACCACAACATGTTGAAAATTCAAATTTTCAACATGTTGTGGTGATTCCCACACATACACATACAGGTATTTATGTACACACACACAGATACAATAATACACACATACACAATAATACACAAACTAGAGTGTAACCACATGTACACACACACACAATAATATACACACACTGGGTGGTGAGGCCAGCAGTATGGACAACATCCTCAATTTTCAACACATCCACCTGTATCACAACATGTGACTCAGAGCTCACCGCAGTGAACCATTAAACATAATTAAATATCCAACTAAAATGTAAAGTTTCCAAACTCTGTTGTTGTTATCAGTGTAATGAATGACACATGACAAACTGAAATATAAGTTGATGAAAACTGTAAACTTGTGGTGAAGTGAAAATTAGTAATTAGTGTACGGTACTCAAATATAGTTATTAATTAATTATAGTTGGTGTTACAGATACCACTGCCAGATGTATGAGTATAGTCTGGGTCAGCAGAATACATGTGTGTGTGTTTGTATGTATGTTAGGAAGGTGTGTTAGTGTGAATATATATAATACTTACATACTTACATTTACAGGGCCATCAAAGTACATGTGTGTGTGTATGTTAGGAAGATGTATTAGTGTGTGTGTGTGTGTTAGGCAAGGAGAGTTAATGTGTGTGCGTGTTTTGGAATACATGTGTGTGTGTATTAGGGAAGGAGTATTAGAATGTGTGTGTGTATTAGGGAAGGAAAGAGTGTGTATGTGTATGAGTATATATATATGTAATACTAACCTATATACATTTTCACAGGGTCATCAGAGTACATGTGTGTGTATGCGTTTGTATAATATTTACTTACATACATACATATATAATACATACATACATATATAATACATACATACATATATAATACATACATACATACATACATACATATATAATACTAACCTATATACATTTCACAGGGACATCAGAGTAAATGTGTGTATGTGTGTGTATATATATCTGTGTGTTAGGGAAAGAGAGTGTGTGTGTGTATAAGTATGTATATATATAATACTAACCTATATACATACATACATGCATAATACTAACCTATATACATACATACATATAAAATACTTACATACATAATACTAACCTACATATATAATACTAACCTATATACATATATACATATATAATACTAACCTATATACATACATACATACATATAAAATACTAACCTACATACATACATATAAAATACATATATATATAAAATACATATATATATACATAATACTAACCTATATACATTTTCTAGGGCCATCAGAGTACAGCTTCCACCAACACCAGTACCACACCACCAGGAGCCCTGAAGGAAGCCATGGAGTGCCACTATGACGACTGTAAATGTATCAAACAGGAAGGGGGCGGGGGGGGTGGCAACGGGGGTACCAGCAGCACCTCAGGGGGCGGGGGGGGCGGCGGGGGGAAGCCATGCGGGGGCAAACACTGCAACTGTACCTGTAAAACACACAAGATCGTCATGGCGCACAAGAAAGAAAACGTGGGGAAAATACACAAGTGTCCGTACTGCGAGTTCACAAGCAAACGGTCGGACAACGTGAAGCGACACATGCTCCGGCACACGGGGGAGAGGCCACACAAATGTCCCCAGTGTGAGTTCAGCGCCAAGAGACCACACTCACTCAAAAAACACATGGAGAACGTACACAAGAATCAACAACAGCAGCTGGTGGTGGATATGCATGCCAAGGAACTCAGGGCTGATGGGCTCGTTAGATAAATGGGTTTTTTGGGTGATTTCGGAGCGTTTGTGCAGGAAATGGAGGGTTGGGTTAGCTAGAGGGATAAATTTGGATGGTATTGAAGGTATAGTTTGAGAAATTTGAAAGTGTTTGAAGGTATAGTTTGAGAAATAATGAAGAAATTGGTTGGATAAAATGATATAAATGTGTGTTTGGATAGGTAAATAATTTGGAGGTTTTGGTGATTTTGGAGCATTTGTGGAGGAAATGGAGGGTTTTGGATGGTTCGGTTAGTTAGAGGGATAAATTTGGATGGTATTGAAGGTATAGTATGATATTTTAGAAAGTGTTTGAAGGTATAGTTTGAGAAATAATGAAGAGTTTGGTGAGAGAAAATGATATAAATGTGTTTGGATAGGTAAATATTTTGGAGGTTTTCTTGATTTTGGAGCATTTGTGCAGGAGATGGAGAGTTTTAGAGGGTTCGGTTAGCTAGAGGGATAAATTTGGATGGTATTGAAGGTATAGTTTGAGAAATAATGAAGCATTTGAAGGAGTAGTTTGAGAATTAATGAAGAGCTTGGTTGGATAAAATAATAATAAATGCGTGTTTGATCAGATAAATTTTTTGAAAAGTTTTTGAAATTGTGAGATAATTTGGAAATATATTGGAATTTTGAAAGTTGGGTTAGTTAGATAGATAAATTTGGAAGGTATTGAAGATATAGTTTGATACATAATGAAGGTATTGAAGGAGTAGTTTGATAAATAATGAAGAAATTGGTTGGATAATATTGTAAGAATGCCTGTTTGATCGGATATATTTTTTGAAAAGTTTTTTAAATTGTGAGATAAATTGGATATATATTGGGGTTTTGAAAGGTGGGTTAGTTAGATAGATAAATTTGGAAGGTATTGAAGATATAGTTTGATAAATAATGAAGATATAGAAGGAGTAGTTAGAGAATTAATGAAGAATTGGGTTGGATAAATTAAATAAAAATA
Organism: Petrolisthes cinctipes; assembly: GCA_033782935.1. Taxonomy (NCBI): domain Eukaryota; kingdom Metazoa; phylum Arthropoda; class Malacostraca; order Decapoda; family Porcellanidae; genus Petrolisthes; species Petrolisthes cinctipes. The sequence continues at coordinate 5,482 of JAWQEG010005776.1, read as the reverse complement.
TATGGTTTCATTAGATGAGATGGAGAGTGTGTGTGTGTGTTGGTATGTTAGAGTGTGTGTGTGTGTGAGATCTGATTGGCTACTAGGCATGGGGTTGAGGCGAGGAGAGTGCGTTTGCTTTGGAAAATAAATACCGCTACCTACCTTTAAAAAAAAAGTGTGTTGGTTCGGAAAATTAATACCTTAAAAAAAGTGCGTTGGTTTGGAAGATAAATACCTAAATAAAGTGTGTTGGCTTGGAAAATAAGTACCTACCTTTAAAAAAAAGTGCATTGCTATGGAAAATAAGTACCTACCTATATCAAAAAGTGCGTTGCTTTGGAAAATAAGTACCTACCTTAAAACAAAAGTGTGTTTGCTTGGAAAATAAGTACCTACCTTTAAAAAAAGTGCGTTGCTATGGAAAATAAGTACCTACCTATATCAAAAAGTGCGTTGCTGTGGAAAATAAGTACCTACGCAGAAAAAGTGCGTTGGTGTGCGTGTACAAATAAAACATATAACAACAATAATAATAATAATCTCATAAAGTGCGTTGTATAAAAATAACAGTGGGAAGATAGAGTGTGTGTGTGTGTGTGTGTGAAAGATACACACACACACAGACAGACAAACGCACACTGTGTAAGTAATTATTAATAAACTATGTATATATATATTTGTAATAATAAGGAAACATTTATTATTATTATTATTTTTAAGAATATAATAATAATAAATAATAATAATAATAAAAAGATAATAATAATAATTTTTTTTAGTTAATTTTAGGATTATTTTTATTATTAATTTAATCAATATTATTTTTTTTAAGGATTATTATTATTATTTTTATTATTATTATTATTATTGTCATTTTTATTATTATTATTTTTATTATTATAATTATTATTTTTATTATTATTATTATTTTTGTTATTATTATTTTTATTATTATTATTATCATTATTATTATTATTATTATTATTATTATGCCCCTGGGAATCTCTCTATATCTGATTGGCTGAAAGTGTTCGACCAATCAGAATCAGGCTGCATGGTATAGGTGAGATCTGATTGGCTAAGCATTGACTTAGTATAGATATTAAAAGGTGAGATCTGATTGGCTGACCTCAACCAATCAGAATCAAGCTATATAATCATGTACTTTGTTTTAAAAGGAAAGGTCTGATTGGCTGATATCAACCAATCAGAATTAGGCTCTACTTTGTTTTAGAAGGTGAGATCTGATTTGCTAAGCATTGACTTGTATAGTTATTACCAGGAAAGGTCTGATTGGCTGACAACAACCAATCAGAATTAGGGTTTATATGTACATTTATTTTAAGGTTAGATCTGATTGGCTAACCTCAACCAATCAGAATTAGGCTCTACTTTGTTTTAAAAGGAAAGGTCTGATTGGTTGATAGTGTTTGGCCAATCAGAATTAGGATTTATATACAGTACTTTGTTTTAAAAGGAAAGATCTGATTGGCTAAGCATTCACGAGTGTTTTAAAGGAAAGATCTGATTGGCTAAGCATTCACGAGTGTTTTAAAAGGAAAAATCTGATTGGCTAAGCATTAACTTGTATTTTAAAAGGAAAGATCTGATTGGCTAAGCATTCACGAGTGTTTTAAAGGAAAGATCTGATTGGCTAAGCATTCACGAGTGTTTTAAAAGGAAAGATCTGATTGGCTAACCATTAACTTGTGTTTTAAATGGAAAGATCTGATTGGCTAAGCATTAACTTTTGTTTTAAAGTCAAGATCTGATTGGCTAAGCATTAACTTGTGTTTTAAAGTCAAGATCTGATTGGCTAAGCTCAACCAATCCTATTTTGATATTAAAAGTTCAGCCAATCAGATTATTTCACTATTTCTAAAGGTCGTATCTGATTGGCCAACCACAAACAATCAATCAGATCATTCAGTTTATTATTTTACTATTTTTATTATTATTATTTTTATTATTATTTTTATTATTTTTATTATTATTATTTTTATTTTTATTATTATTATTTTCATTATTATTATTATTATTATTTTTTGTGAATATATTTTGATAGAATATATTTGTGTGTGTGTGTGTGTGTGTGAGAGAGAGAGAGTTACAAGGAGTTACAAGGAAAAGAAGTACCCTAGGGGACCTTACGATCCATACAAAGAGGGTACCTGTGGGTTTAGTTGCGCAAGTAGGCGACCGTCCTCGAATGTGTCATGTGAAACCATCAAGGAACACTCGCACAACGGCTTAAACACCTAGACGGTGATTTAAGGCTTTGTCTAATCTGGACTTGAACTGATCCACAGAGTTGCTGTTGACTACATCAGCAGGAAGCGCGTTCCAAGTACCGCAGATGCTGTATGTAAAGAACTTACCACACAGATCACGGTTGTATCGCTTTAGTTCAAGTTTGTAGCCATGATTCCTGGTTGTGCCCTCACTGAGTTGGAAAATGTCCCTGTAGTCTACATTGTCAAAGCCTCGTAGTATTTTAAACACTTCGATAAGCTGACCACGCAGTCTCCGGGTTTCCAAAGAGAACAGGTCGAGTTCTACCAACCGATCTTTATAGCTCTTGTGTCTAAGAGAGGGTATAAGTTTGGTTGCCCTGGCTTGCACTCGTTCCAATCTCGCGATATCCTTCCGGTAAGAAGGACTCCAAAACTGGACTGCATACTCCAGGTGCGGTCGGACAAGGGAATTGTACAGACAAAGTACTATCTCCTTGTTCCGGTATCCAAACTGTCGCTTTATGTACCCTAACATCCTTTGGGCTTTCTTCTCAGCCTCAATACACTGCTTTGAGAACTTGAGGTCACTGGTGATAGTTACACCCAAGTCTTTCTCAGTATCAGTGCTTACGAGAGCATTGCCCTTAAGGTTATACTCTGTTCGGGGGTTTCTGTGGCCTATATGCATAACTTTGCATTTGTTCACGTTAAATGGCATTTGCCACGTGTCAGACCACTCCCCGATCTTCCTAAGATCTTCTTGTAA
>JAWQEG010005775.1:10000-41679 GCA_033782935.1 Petrolisthes cinctipes | reverse complement strand
GGTTCTCACTGTTCGTTGCCTGGAATAGCTTTGGAGGAATCAAGGTGCTCCAGTCAATCAAAAGTGTATTATCCCCTAAACATTTACTCTGTAAAGCATACATTCGGGTTTTAGAGTCAAAACAACCGTCCCATGAAAAAAAGAAAAAGAAAAAGAAATTACATATATACGGTAATGTTGTGTGATACATAAATCCAAAAGTAAATAGATTGAGTGAATAAGAACAATAAATAAAATGAAAATATAAGGAAGGCAAGGTGCAGTAAAACATAATGAAAGAGGCTTGCGTTTTCTATGGAATAAATAACAGCTAAAATAATGATGATGATGATGATATTGAAGATGATGATGATGATGATGACGACTATGATATCAACAACAACAATAATAATGAAGATGATAATGACAATACTGACGACAACCACGAAGACGACAATGATGTAAGTGAAAGATCAAATGACCAAATGTATATGCATGAAGCAAACACGGAACACGACCAACCCAAACAGAGCAGGTTATGTGTCTTGATCTGGGACGAAACTCGAGCAGCTTGTGCCGTCTCCTGAGTAAACAAGAGAGTGAGTGAACCTACCAACAAACCAACCACCCAACCAACCAACCTCGCCCTTCCTCTGTGTCCTCTCTCTCTTGTCCCTCTAACCTGTCCGTCTCCACCCCAACACTCCCTCTCCCTTTCTCCCGTCCTCCCCAACCTCTCCCTCTCTCTGTCATCTCTCTCCCGTCCCCCAACCTGTCCCATCCCACACGCTCTCTCTCGAACCTCCCAACCTCTCTCTTGTCCTCCCCAACCTCGCCCTCCCTCTGTCGTCTCTCTCTTGTCCCTCTAACCTGTCCCATCCCACACGCTCTCTCTCGAACCCCCCAACCTCTCCCCCCCTCTCTCCCATCCCACACGCCCTCTCTCCTGTCCCCCCAACCTCTCCCTCTCCCACACCACCACATACCCTCTCTCTCCCCCACCACACGCACACTTCCACACCCACACCACCACATACCCTCTCTCTCCCCCACCACACGCACACTTCACCCCTCCCCAACCCACCCACCCCATATCCTCTCCCCTACCCCTCCCCAACCCACCCACCCCACATCCTCTTCCCTGCCCCTCCCCAACACCGCCATTACCTTCACTTGATTCGACCCCCTAATGTGACACTCCATACAAGTCATCCCGGCCTCATCTCACTCACGTTTTTCTCTTCTGGTAAAATAAAAATAAAAGGCCACAAATACCACGTCTGCTGAGGATTTGCTTTGGCTGGCTTTTGGTAATGTGTAACTCCCTCCCTTGTCCCTCCCTTCTCCCTCCCTTCTCCCCCTTCCCTTACCCATCATCTCTCCCTATTTTCCATCCCCTTCACATCACCCCACGTCTCCTCCTCCTTCACATATTCTCCCCTCGCCCCCCCTCCCTCCCTCATTCAACCCCTCCCTTCTCCCTCCCTCATCCCCCTTCCCTTACCCATCATCTCTCCATCCCCTTCACATCACCCTACGCCCCCTTCCCACCCTCCCTCCTGTCCCACCACCTATCCCCAATCCCCATACCCATCACCTCTCCCTCCCCTCATCCCCTCCCCATTCACCTATTCCCCCCTCCTCCCTCCATCCTTTCTGACCCAAGAGTGAGTGAGTGGTTGGTGTCGGGTACTGATGAATAAACACAGAGTAAAGCAGACCCGACTCAAGGTTGTGTAGTTGTGTCCCAAAGAAGGTCTAATGGATTGTCTAAGGTTGTCTGTCTGTCGCTGTGGGTTGTGTCGTCGTCCATTGGTTTGCTTGGTATAGAAAATTAAAGGGGATTATTCTCTTGTTGGTACAGTTGGACACATGAATGGGTGGTACAGCCCAGGTGAAAGATACTTGTCCCATTTGAGTAACCAGTGTGTATTATCAGGTAGTTGCTTTTTATTACCATCCTCAATACTGACTTCTGCCCCTGATGTCTCCTATTTGGCACTAAGGAACTTGATATTGGCAGAAATGGACTATCTTTCACTTGGGGCTGTACACTCGCGGTCAGAAATTGTGTCCTGATCCCTTGGCACGATGAATAACAACTAGCCAAGCTTTGATGATTCGAACAAATGTGTGTTGTAGGGATACGCACAGTTGTTCGAACCTTATAAAAAAAAAATTTATATAAAAAAATTTTTATATAAAAAAAATTTTATATAAAAAAATTTATATAAAAAAAAATTTTATATAAATTTTTTTTTTATATAAAACAATTTTTATATAAAAAAAAATTTATATAAAAAAATTTATATAAAAAAAATTTTATATAAAAAAAAATTTATATAAAAAAAATTTTATATAAAAAAAAAATTTATATAAAAAAAAATTTTATATAAAAAAAATTTTTATATAAAAAAAAATTTTTATATAAAAAAATTTTATATAAAAAAAAATTTTATATAAAAAATTTTTTTATATAAAAAAATTTTTATATGAAAAAAAATTTATATAAAAAAAAATTTTATATAATTTTTTTTTTATATAAAAACAATTTTTATATAAAAAGAAAAATTATATAAAAAAAAATTTTATATAAAAAAAATTTTATATAAAAAAAAAATTTATATAAAAAAAATTTTATATAAAAATTTTTTTTATATAAAAAAAATTTGTATATAAAAAAAATTTATATAAAAAAAAATTTATATAAAAACAATTTTTTATTTAAAATTTTTTTTTATATAAAAACAAATTTTATATAAAAACAAATTTTATATAAAAACAAATTTTATATAAAAACAAATTTTATATAAAAACAAATTTTATATAAAAACAAATTTTATATAAAAACAAATTTTATATAAAAAAAATTTTATATAAAAAAAAATTATATAAAATAATTTTATATAAAAAAATTTTTATATAAAAAAAAATTTTATATAAAAAAAAATTTATATAAAAAAAATTTATATAAAAAATTTTATATAAAAAAAATTTATATAAAAAAAAATTTTATATAAAAAAAAATTTTATATAAATTTTTTTTTTATATATAAAAAAAAATATATAAAAAAAAAATTTATATAAAAAATTTTTTTATATAAAAAACATTTTTATATAAAAAAAGATTTATATAAAAAAAATTTTTATAAAAAAAAAAAATTATATAAAAAAAAAAATTATATAAAAAAATTTTTATATAAAAAAAAATTTATATAAAAAAAAAAATTATATAAAAAAATTTTATATAAAAAAAAATTTATATAAAAATTTTTTTATATAAAAAAAAATTTTATATAAAAAAAAATTTATATAAAAAAAATTTATATAAAAAAAAATTTTATATAAAAAAAATTTTATATAAAAAAAATTTATATAAAAAAATTTTATATAAAAAAATTTTTTATATACAAAAAAATGTATAAACAAATTTTTATATAAAAAATTTATATAAAAAAAAATTATATTAAAAAAAAAAATTTATATAACAATTTTTTTTATAAAAAAATTTTTTATATAAAAAAAATTTTTATATAAAAAAAAATTTATATAAAAAAATTTTATATAAATTTTTTTTATATAAACAAAATTTTTATATAAAATTTTTTTATATAAATTTTTTTTTTATATAAAAAATTTTTTATATAAATTTTTTTTTATATAAAAAAAAAATTTATAAATTTTTTTTTTATATTTTTTTTATATAAATTTTTTTTATATATAAAAAAAAATTATATATATATATATATATATATATATATATATATATATATATATATATATATATATATATATATATATATATATATATATATATATATATATATATATATATATATATATATATATATATATATATATATATATATATATATATATATATATATATAATTATTTATATAATAAATTTTTTTTATATAAACAAAATTTTTGTCCTGATCCCTTGGCACGATGAATTGCAACTAGCCAATCTTTGATGATTGGAACAAATGTGTGTTGTAGGGAGACGCACAGTTATTGTTCAAAGCTAGGCTGTTTGCGATTCATCTTGCCAGGGGATCGGGACACAATTTCTGACCGCGAGTGTACCACCCATTCATGTGTCCAACTGTACATTGGAAGGCGACTGACTGATTCCACCGTCCTAACCATACCAGAAAACATGACGACACCCTCAACAGTAATCATAGGGGATCTGTTTGTTGTTTCATGGCATAGTTTGGAGGATTCACCGACCTTTCCTTTCAATTCACCAACATAAAGAATCTCCCCTTAAGCAGTTACCTATTGAAAGTCTTAAATTGCCTTCATGTCCTATTGAGTAAATATATACGTCTTTCTATTTTTGTTTCATGGTCGACGCGAAATTTTAGCTGTGATAATTTCCAGAGTATTTTCGTCTATTTTGGTCTACTCGTGGTGTTTATGGTATAGATTAGTTTGTTATAGAAAGTCTTTAAGTTCGATTAACTAAAATTGTCTTTCTACTTTTGTTTCATGGTCGACACGAAGTTTTAAAAGCTGTGAAAATTTCCATATTATTTTCATCCATTTAGAATCCATGAAGGGGATAGTACAGAGTTGGTAAATCTGGAGCGGCTGATTCCTTCAAACTATTCCGAGCAACAGAACACCAATATTTTCGTTAATCTGGAGCATCTGATTCCTCCAAACTATTCCGAGCAACAGAACACCAATATTTTTGTTAATTAATCTGGAGCATCTGATTCCTCCAAACTATTCCGAGCAACAGAACACCGATATTATTTTTGTTAATCTAGTCCCATTTCCTGGCATACTTTGGAGGAAACAAGGTGGTCATAGCGAGGTAGTCACGATGCTTCTGCCTTTACTATAAGTATGACCATCAATCATATCAACATACATACAGGTAGAACTCACATATGTGTATTTGATTATTGTAAGGCCCAATACGGATTGATGGATTAACTAACATATATAAAAAAAAAAAAAAAAAAAAAAAATGCTGAACCAAGATAAGATGATGCAAGAGTTAATGATCTGCTTTTGACGTCCGTGTGTGTGTGTGTGTGTGTGTGTGTCCCGCCTGCTTTTAACTCAAGTGTATAGTGTTTATTATTTCAACTTGCCTTGTGTTTTGTTGTTGTTGTTGTTGTTGTTGTGCAATCTAGTGTTACCAAAATTAATAGATTTTTGTTACACCCACAACACAGAGCTCATTAATATTCTCGTATCTAAATGCCTCATAAGTATGCAGATAAAATTCCGAGTAATAAATATACTGGTTTAGGTAAATATATATATAAAAAAATGTGTTTGTTGTCACCTTACCCTGTACAACGGGATAATCTTCTCATTGACTTTAAGAGCAACGAATTTATAATGGACACTTGATGCCAAGAAACTGGAAATTTTCGTCTCCACTTCCCCTGATATCATGCAAAACTCAACCACACACACACACACACACACACACACACACACATTATAGACATATACATACATACTGTACACACACGCACACAGACATACTGCTACTGCACATGCACACACACTTACATTGTACACACAGACACACACACCCACACACACATACTGTACACACACACACACACACACACACACACACACATACTGTACACACACACACACACCACCAATGTTAACCAGTCCCTCCAACCTGAACCTGTCCTGCTTACCTTTGAGAAACCAGACTATCATTACTACCTCATACAGCAGTAAGGTGGTGAGTGAACAGCTATGTATGTATGTATGTATGTATGTATGTATGTATGTATGTATGTATGTATGTATGTATGTATGTATGTATGTATGTATGTATGTATGTATGTATGTATGTATGTATGTATGTATGTATGTACAGTACACGAGAATGGATGGATAATGGAAGTGAGTGAGGAGAAAACACCGTTCAAATGATAATACTATGTAATATGAGGAAAGGATGGAACGGGAAGCCAAGACAAGACAACACACACAGACATAAAACAAGAGGCAAGAGATGAGATGTTAGTGTTGCGGTTATTTTGCGAAATCGGTGATTTTGCAAAATTCCCGGTCATTTTGCAAATATACCAAAATCGTGGTATGTTTGCAAAATCACCTTAATCGTGTGGTTACTTTGCAAAAAAACACACAAAAAGGTTATTTTGCAAAAATGTCAGGTTACTTTGCAAAAAAACATGATAACCGGGTGTTTTGCAAAATCCCCCATAATTTAGTATGTCACTTTGCAAAATAACAAAATATATAACCACAGCAACTGGCTGGTGTAACTGGTGAGACAGTTAGTTCTCAGTCGGGCATTAGTGAAGTATGTAGTTTAGTGTGTGTGTGTGTGTGTGTGTGTGTTGTAACTGGTGAGGCAGTTCTCTGTCGGGCATCAGTAAAGGTTCTTTCATTTTGGATGATAAAGTGTAGACGTTGACCATTTTTATTTTATTTCAATAAATAAATATTGTTTTATATCAAGTATTCAAGTACTTTACCAAAATAGTTGACATTACTATAGAAGAATAAACAAATTTTAATACAAAGATAAAGAAGCAATTTAGAATTATTAAAGTTTACTTGTTTTTACATGAAGAACCACATTTGCATCGGCTGTTGCAGACATTCTGATTTTTAAAACACTTACATCTGTTGTTATTACAAGACATAGAGCAGGTACACTTTATAAATCCTTGTCCATGGCCCACAGAATCTGCATTTGCTACTTCACGTAAGCTTATCTCTTTTTCCTGGTGCACATCATCAATTGACAGGAACTGAAACAGTTTTACAAAAGAAATCAGTTCACTCCTTGTAAGCAGAAGCGTGAACCAGCGAATGAAAGAACCTTCACTAATGCCAGACTGAGAACTAACTGCCAGTTGCTGTGGTTATATATTTTGTTATTTTGCAAAGTGACATACTAAATTATGGGGGATTTTGCAAAACACCCGGTTATCATGTTTTTTTGCAAAGTAACCTGACATTTTTGCAAAATAACCTTTTTGTGTGTTTTTCTGCAAAGTAACCAAACGATTAAGGTGATTTTGCAAACATACCACGATTTTGGTATATTTGCAAAATGACCGGGAATTTAGCAAAATCACCGATTTCGCAAAATAACCGCAACACCTGCCTGTCTACCTACTTACCTACCTCCCTACCTACCCGCCTGCCAGCCTACCTACCTACCTACCTACCTGTCTGCCCACCTACCTGCCTACCTACCTACCTGGGTGCTTTGGTGGGTGGGTGAGATGCATTATATAAACAGTAGGTAAATATATAGAGAGGTATCATGGTTGGTTTTGGACTTGTATTTCTGTGAACTTTGGGTGAATAAATAGTTAAGAAGAACCACAGAAATGGAAGTTACATAATTCCAGTTTCCTTCATATTTTGGACTTACTGAGCGAAAAGAATAACGACGAATTAAAATGATAATGAATTAGTTTGCAAAATGGAGTTTAATTAGGCTAGCATACTTTAGCTTGTCAATCCGGTTTTAGCTTGATGGTATATATAATGAATATAATATATAATATATAATATATAATATGAATGCATGAAAACGTGATTTAATGAATGAATTGATGAATGAAGGGAAGATGCTAATTATTCATTCAACGACGATAATGATGATGCTGCTGACAATAAAACAGAATATATACAAAGACGATAACAATGATGACATAAACGACAATAAAAGAACATAAAAACAACAACAACAAGAAGCCTAATAATACGTGCATCTTACTTACCTTACCCGATGACGAGGTCCAGACGTACACACACACACATACACACAATATCACCATAATTTGCCAGGATCTTCTGCACGTGTTGCTGTTCAGTGTTATCGGATTATTATTGTGACTGTTTTCAACGGAGCCTTAACAACACGTGTTAATTAATATACACCGACCAACACCAGACGATATTATTTACTCGAAGCAAAAACAAATATATATACCGGTAATAAATAAATAAAAATACGCGTTAAATACTATGCACCGACCAACAGCAGACGACATTATTTACACGAAGCAAAATAAATAATCATAAATAAATATAAACTAAATACCCGTCGTCACAAAGTTAATTATTAGTTCCAATTTTAACCCCGGAGTTTTCACGTGACCAAAACAAACGTCCGCCATTACTGTATAATAAACCACATCAACACTTTAAAAATAAATATTCACTTGATCAACTTGGCTTTCACTTTCATCAAACCAGGAGGCAAGACAAACACACACTTGTTCAACTCTGTCACCAATATAACTGTGTGTGTGTGTCTATGTATGTGCATCTGTGTGTGTGTGTATGTATGGGAATGGTGGTGGGGGGGGGAGGGGGAGGTAGGTATTCACGGACCAATCATAACAAAGGTATCATCAACTTGTTGGATAGTTTAAGCCCGTGTTCGATTCCTTGTATAATAATAATAATAATAATAAATAAAGTGATAATTATCGTACCTTATCTATCTTCTATGACCTCAATCCGTTTTCTTTTACATTTAAGTAATAATTATTATGTTTAAACTGAGGCTTAGTTTATCTATTAATTCACTAATGATTCAGGTTGGTTGTTGGTGTTTGATTATTAATTTTTTGGTCGTAATTCCTGTGTTTGTATCACTTTGCTCCCTGCCGCCCCCCTCCCCTCCCTCCCCCCCACTCTGTCCTGCCTTACCTACTCTCTATCTCCCCCCTCACCCCTCCACCCTCTTCTCTGTCTCCCCCTTCACTCCACCCACCCTCTATCCTTCTCTCCACACTATCTTGCCTTCCCTCTTCTCTGTCTCCCCCTTCCACCAGAGAGAGAGAGAGAGAGAGAGAGAGAGAGAGAGAGAGAGAGAGAGAGAGAGGAACGGAAATAAGGAAGAATAACCGGAAGAATAGAGAAAGAATGGGAATATTGATAAGGAAAAAGTTTGGTGGGAAAGAGCACCAGAGGGAGATAGATATCAAGAGTGAGAGGGGGGGGGAGGGGAAGGGGGGGTAGATGGCGGGAAGAGGAGGAGGGGAAGAAGAGGGGGGGATGGATGGGAAGAGGAGGAGGAGGAGGGGAAGAGGGGGTTGGATGGAGGGAAGAGGAGGGGAAGAGGGGGGTGGGATGGAGGGAGGAGGAGGGGAAGAGAGGGTGGGATGGAAGGAAGAGGAGGAGGGGAAGAGGGGGAGGGAGGGGTAGGAAGTATGGAGATAAAAAATGGAGACATCAAGTGACGGATATAGGGAGGAAATGGGAGGTGTCACGAGTGAGGGGAGGAAATGGACGATATGGGGAGGGAAGGTGGGAGGGAGGGAAGGAGGGAGGGACGGAGGGAGAGAGGGAGAGTCGGAGGGAGGGAGGGAGGGAGGGAAGATGGGAAGGAGGGAGGGAGAGAGGGAAATGCAGTAGTGTTATTGTGTCAGGGAATGAGAGTATAGAAGGGAGGGTATGGGTGACGAAGTATATATGGGTAACTTTATACAACCATATATTTCTCTATTTTTTCTCTCCTTTTTCCTCTGTTGATTAGATTGATTTTTCGCCTCACTGTCGATATTATATATATATATATATATATATATATATATATATATATATTTTTTTTTTTTTTCTTCTTGTCTCCTATCGATTCCATTCTATTTTTCTTTTATCTCTAATCTTGAGTTTCATTATTTTCTTTCGTCCTTAATTCTCCCTCGCATGATTTTTATGTGTTTCCTTATTCATCTCTATCTTTTATTCTTTCTTACACTGCTTCATTATTATTATTATTATTATTATTATTATTATTATTATTAGTATACCACCACTTTCTTCCCACTATCTTTCCACTCTCACTTCACCATCTCTTCCACTCACCATCCACCCTTAACTCCATTCCCACCCACCACACACACACATACTGTCTCTCTCTGTGTTGTGAGGTGATCAAGGTAATGATGCAACAATTAGCAACAGACGTGAGTAATCAGAAATGCATTGCTATACAGGACATACAGAAACCCACCATGTCCATCTCTCACTATCCATTGCTCTACTCCACAAATAGATAAGTTAAGTTTACATATCAATAAATTCATAATGTATTTAGGAACTCGAATGTTTAGTAGAAATAATGTAATATCTTTCTTTAACACTCACACATATTTAAGATAAGGTAACTTGATAGTCTGTGTGTGTGTGTGTGTGTATACACGTGCAAGTTCTTACAGATGTATGTGTGGTATGTGTACAGTCACTCATAAAAATTAAGACACCCCCCCCCCCCAGGCCAGTCACCTTCTTATTATACGTGTGACATCGGTTCTGGCAACAGTGTACGTGACGTCAGTGATGGCGCTTGAGATAATTATGAAGTTGATCTGCTCGACTCATTTTGAACTTAGGGTAGATGAGACGAAGCATGAGTTGAGATAATGTTTCGAGCCAACCACCAGCCTTCCTCCAAACACACCACACACATCACCACCTCTGACGTCAGGTATGTACACTCGCAATCCAAAATAAGTATCCAGGCTTGCTTCGAATAGCCTGATCGAGTATTAAGCGAGTTCAAGCAAATATGTAACAGAATAAGCGTTGTAATTGGTTCATTAGTATGTCAAATGCTTCGAAAGAATCAGGAAATTGGTGGACAAGAAGAGAGAGACTGGGAGAGTAAATAGGTGGCGAAGTGAGAGAGGCAAAGAGAGGGAGAAGGAGAAGGACGGAGGAGATACAAGATCGTGGGGGAGGGAGGGGTGGGGAAGGGGAGGGATCTGGTGGTGAGTAGGGGGTGAGAGGTGATGGCTAGGTATGGGAGAGGGAGCTAGGTAATGGAGAGAGAAAAGACGAAAGTGATAAAAAATGGTTGATGAAGGAAAGATTGTGGAGGGGGGAGAAAGAGAGGAAGGAAGGTAAGATAAAAGGGAGAGAAGGAAAGAGGGTAGAGAAGGGAGTAGAGAGGAGGGAAGGAAGGATAGAGTGGAGAGAAGGATAGAGGGTGGAGGGAGGGGGGGGGAGACAGAGAAGAGGGTGGAGAGGTGAGGGGGGAGATAGAGAGTAGGTAAGGCAGGACAGAGTGGGGGGAGGGATGGAGGTGGCCGACAGGGAGTAAGGTGATGGAAACACAAGAATTACGAAAAGCAGAAAATACGACCAAAAAAATTAATAATCAAACACCAAAGCCAACCTGAATCATTAGTGAATTAATAGATAAACTAAGGCTCAGTTTATACATAATAATTATTACCTAAATGCAATAGAAAACGGATTGAGGTCATAGAAGATAGACGAGGTTCAGCCACAATGAAATATCCACAGACACTTTCCTTCGACCGTAGTAAATATTTTGGTAATAAAGAACAACACGTGTATGATTTTGCAGCACCTCATAGTAATAACTGAGGGGGTTGAGTTGACGTCAGGTGTTGTATGATAATATTTTGATATGATACTGATTTATTTGCACGAGGGAAGGAAGAAAAGTGTCGGTGGTTATTCTCGGCCTAGAGTAAGTACAGTCGTGGTAAAAAATAATCATCCATATAAGGGTAACTCACGTAAGATTTTGACAGTTTCCCTCTGTTCCTAAGCTGATAAACTTTCCAATAAATAGGTTAAGTACCATCGTTTAATTTACTACAAGCAGCTACACACTACTGAAAACAATAACATTATATATGAACATGAAAACATTAAACAGCAAATTGTTAAAGTTACCCATATGTGGATGATTATTATTGACCACGACTATATTTATCCACCCACTCCCAGCCAACCCAGTAATATGCCACCATCGCTACCGTGGATAAGAAAAAAGTTGAAGCAGGGCAAGTCTCGTCAACCTGAGTCGAATCAGTTACTTGGGCCAGCGAGAAGGTGGAGGGAAGATAGTGTTTCGCTGATTCAACTAAGGTTCATAATTTAAGTCTTGCCTTGCTTCATCCCTCGTATCCTTGGTTTGTTATGGTGCCACATGTACGATAATTATCACTCTATTTATTATTATGTATACAAGGAATCGAACACGGACTTAAACTATCCAACAAGTTGATGATACCTTTGTTATGATTGGTCCGTGAATACCTACCTCCCCCCCTACCCCCCACCACCCCCCCATCCCATACGTACATACACACACACACACACACACATACACAGACGCACACACACACATACACACACAGTTGCATTGGTGACAGAGTTGAACAAGTGTGTGTTTGTCTTGCCTCCTGGTTTGATGAAAGTGAAAGCCAAGTTGATCAAGTGAATATTTATTTTTAAAGTGTTGATGTGGTTTATTATACAGTAATGGCGGACGTTTGTTTTGGTCACGTGAAAACTCCGGGGTTAAAATTGGCACAAATAATTAACTTTGTGACGACGAGTATTAGTTTATATTTATTTATCATTATTTATTTTGCTTCGTGTAAATAATGTCGTCTGCTGTTGGTTGGTGCATAGTATTTAACGCGTATTTTTATTAATTTATTACCGGTATATATATTTTTCTTTGCTTGGTGTAAATAATGTCGTCTGGTGTTGGTCGGGTCATATTATTTAACACGTGTTGTTAAGGCTCCGTTGAAAACAGTCACAATAATAATCCGGTAACACTGAACAGCAACACGTTAAGAAGATCGTGGCAAATTATGGTGATGTTGTGTGTACGTGTGTGTGTGTGTGTGTGTTTACGTCTGGACCTCGTCAACGGGTAAGGTAAGTAAGATGCACGTGTTATTAGGCTTGTTGTTGTTGTTGTTTTTATGTTCTTTTGTTGTTTATGTTATCATCGTTATCGTGTCTGTGTATATTCTGTTTTATTGTCATCATCAGCATTAGCATCATTATCGTCATTGAAAGAATAATTAGCATCTTCCCTTCCTTCATTCATCAATTCATTCATTCACTTTTTCATGTATTCATACAATATTTATTACAAGAGTTTAGTAAATCTGTGTTCCGTGTTCGTATAATTTTATAAAACGGCAATTACCATCATTATTATCATCATCTTCGTGTGTGTGTGTGGTGTGTGTTATAAGGGTAAGGAGCTTCTGGACCAACAAACTAGAACAGATATTCGTGTGGTGTGTGTGTGTGTGTGTAGTGTGTGTGTGTGTGTGTGTGTGTTATAAGGGTAAGGAGCTTCAGGACCAACACACTAGAACAGATATTCGTGTGTGTGTGTGTGTGTGTATGTGTGTGTGTTTTATAATATTGTTAGGTGACAGACGGCAACACTCACGTAACTCACTTGCCATTTCAAGGTCACGAGATTATTTTTTTTTAGCTCCATCCCTTATTACCTTATAAATTAAAGTACAACCTGCTTCCATAACACAACCTCTTCTTTACACTTGATAAAAAAGGACCAACCTTTCCATATACCATCAGGCTAAAACCGGATTAACAAGCTAAAGTAGCCTAAGTAAACTCCATTTTGAAAACTAATTCATTATTATTTTAAGTCGTCATTATTCTCTTCGCTCGGTACGTCCAAAATATGAAGGAAATTGGTATTATGTAACTTCCATTTCTGTGGCTCTCCTTAACTATTTATTAAGGGGATAGTATAGTGTTGATAAATCTGGAGCAACTGATTCCTCCAAACTATTCCAAGCAACAGGACACCATTATATTTGTCCATCTGGTCTTGTTTCCGGGCAAATTTTAGAGGAATGAAGGCACTCCAATATACCAAAAGGATACTACCCCCTTAACCCAAAGCTCACAGAAATACAAGTCCAACACCAACCATGATATCTCTCCATATATTATCTACTGTTTATCTAATCCATCTCACCCACCCACCCAGGCACCCAGGTAGGTAGGTAGGTAGGCAAGCAAGTAGGTAGGTAGGTAGGTAGGTAGGTAGGCAGGCAGGTAAGTGTATCCTAACATCTCATCTCTTGCCTCTTGTTTTCTGTCTGTGTGTGTGTGTGTCTTGTCTTGGCTTCCCGTTCCATCCTTTCCTCGTATTACATAGTACTATAATTTGAACGGTGTTTTCTCCTCACTCACCTCCATTATCCATCCATTCTCTCGTGTACTGTACATACATACATACATACATACATACATACATACATACATACATAGCTGTTTACTCACCACCTTACTGCTGTATGAGGCAGTAATGAAAGTCTGGTTTCTCAAAGGTAAGCAGGACAGGTTCAGGTTGTAGAGACTGGTTCACATTGGTAGTGTGTGTGTGTGTGTGTGTGTGTGTGTGTGTGTGTGTGTGTGTGTGTGTGTACAATGTGTGTGTGTGTGTGTGTCTGTGTGTGGTTTAGTTTTGCATGATATCAGGGGAAGTGGAGACGAAAATTTCCAGTTTCTTGGCATCAAGTGTCCATTATAAATTCGTTGCTCTTAAAGTCAATGAGAAGATTATCCCGTTGTACAGAGTAAAGTGACAACAAACACAATATTCCTTTCTTTTTTCATAAATTTAATTCATTTTATATTTTCTCTTTACCTAAGGCAGTATAAGACCCAGAGTGTTTTTCTTTAAGGGTGAGATGTTCCTGTTGGTAAGTTGAAGAGGTGACGATTCTACCAAACTATACCACAACACACAGATCCCCTATTTATAATACTGGAGTTGTCTATTTCCTGACATAGTGGTGAAGGAGAGAGAGATATATGTGTGGTGAGGGAGATGTGTTGTTGTGGTGAGGAAGGGGGAGGAAGTGTGGTGAGAAAAACAGTGTGTGGTGAGTGAGTGATGAAGGAGATATATTATGTGTGGTGAGGGAGGTGTGTTGTGGTGAGGGAGATGTGTTGTGGTGGTG
Organism: Petrolisthes cinctipes; assembly: GCA_033782935.1. Taxonomy (NCBI): domain Eukaryota; kingdom Metazoa; phylum Arthropoda; class Malacostraca; order Decapoda; family Porcellanidae; genus Petrolisthes; species Petrolisthes cinctipes. The sequence goes on along the minus strand of JAWQEG010005775.1, from coordinate 26,932 downwards.
ATGGAGATGATGATGTGGTGGAAGAGATGTTATGTGATGAGGAAGACTGTGTGTGTGGTGAGTGAGTGGTGAAAGGAGATATATATGTGTGGTGAGGGAGATGTGTTGTGGTGGTGAGGATGATATATGTATGATGGGGGAGATAGTGTGGTGAGAAAAACAGTGTGTGGTGAGAAAGATGGTGAATAGTCAAGGAGATATATATGTGTGATGAGAGAGATGTGTTGTGTTGGTGAGAAAGATGATGATGATGTGGTGGAAGAGGTATTATGTGGTGAGAAAAAACAGTGTGTGGTGAGAGAGGTGGCGTTGTGGGTCCCAGGAGGAAAGGACAGGACATTAGTATTGTTATTATATTTGCAAGAAGTGGTACCCTATTATTATCTCTCATCCAGCTCTCCTTTTCCCCTCTTTCTCTTCCTTCGTCCATCTCTCCCTCTCCCTCTTTCTTTTCCTTCATCCAGTCTCTCCTTTTCCCTCTTTCTCTTCCTTCATCCATCTCTCACTCCTGCTCTTCCTTCATCCATCTCTCCCTACTACCCTCTCCCTCTTCCTTCATCCATCTCTTACTCTCCTTCCTTCTCTTCCTTCATCCATCTCTTCCTCTCCCTCCTTCTCTTCCTTCATCCATCTCTCCCTACTTCCCTCTCCCTCTTTCTCTTGCTCCCTACCTCCCTCCCTCTCATTCTTTCTCTTCCTTCATCCATCTCTCTCCCTCTCATTCTTTCTCTTCCTTCATCCATCTCTCCCTAACTCCCTCTCCCTCCCTCTCTTCCTTCATCCATCTCTTCCTCTCCCTCCTTCTCTTCTTTCTCTTCCTTCATCCATCTCTCCCTAACTCTCTCTCCCTCCCTCTCTTCCTTCATCCATCTCTCTCTCTCTCTCTCTCTCTCTCTCTCAGTCTCCTCTCTCTCTCTCTCTCTCTCTCTCTCTCTCTCTCTCTCTCTCTCCCTTACAAAAAAACAAACAAACACTCTCTTTCTTCTCCATCATCCCCTCATGTCTGTGTGTGTATCGATCTCTATCTATCTATCTATCTATCTATCTATCTATTTATTCTTCGATCAGTTCTTTCATTTCCTTTGATCAACTTTCCTCCCTCCTCCCATCCGATCAACCTTTTTTCTTTCTATCTTTACTAATCAGGTTTTTCTATTCTCGTCAACTTTTTCCTCTCTGATTACTTTTGTCTCGTCCTGATCCACATTCCTGTTTTCCCAGGATCCAATTTTCTCCCTCGAATTCAATTTTTGCATCTTCCTTCCTGTCCTCAATTCTCCTTCCTCGTCCACTGTTTACTCTTGATCTTCCTTAAGTGTGTGCTGAAGTTAGTGACCTCTCATTTATATATATGATAATACTAATTCGTAGTTAAAATAGTGCAATAGTTAGTTTTCAAGTTTGTCGTTCATTCGTGTGTAGTTATGATTGCTGTAAATTTTTTTTTCCCTATTCTCATTTTCACATAATTTTTTTCTTTTCCTCTCTCTCCATTTCCTTCTCTCTTTCTCTACCACCAATTCCCCTTCCTTCTTCTCCCTATTCCCATCATATATTTTCATCTCCTTCTCTCCAATTTCCCTATATTTTTCTCTACCACTAATTCTCCTTCCTTCTTCTCCCATCATAAATATTCATCTCCTTCTCTCCCAATTTCCTTTTCTCTTTCTCACCCACCAATTCTCCTTCCCTCTCTCCATTCTCCCACCATTTCGCTCGTCTCCTTCCCCCCTCTTCCCTTCTCTCTCTCTCTCTCTCTCTCTCTCTCTCTCTCTCTCTCTCTCTCTCTCTCTCTCTCTCTCCCACCACTTCGCTCGTCTCCTTTTCTTCCTCTTCCCGGTCTCTTTCTGCTCTCGTTCCCACTCTCCCCTCCAGCCAATCCACTCCTCCCTTCACTCCCATTCAGAGCGAGGGTGTGTGGGAATCGAGTTATTTACCGTCAACAGTGTGTGTGGGGGGGAAGAGTGTGGTGGCTTTTCTCTCTCTCTCTCTCTCTCTCCTCTCTCCTCTCTCTCTCTCTCTCTCTCTCTCTCTCTCTCTCTCTCTCTCTCTCTCTCTCTCTCTCTCTCTCTCTCTGTTTGCCTATTTTTCATTATACACTTATCTTCCTCTCTCCTTTATTCTTTCCAGTTTTCCATCGGTCTCTTTCGATTTCTTCATTATCACACTTCTATTCTCCTCAACCCACCACCACTTCCCTCTTCTTTTTCTCCTCTCTCCTCCTCGATGTTTGCCTGCTCCTTCCATCTTTCTTTCTCCCCTCTCATCATTCTTACCTCGATCGTGTTTTCTCTCATATTCATGCAAATTTACGTATGTCAGACAACGAGATCTTTGTTGTTGTTGTTGTCGTCGGTGCTTGAAGGTAAACACAGTGCAACATTCTCTCTCTCTCTCTCTCTCTCTCTCTCTCTCTCTCTCTCTCTCTCTCTCTCTCTCTCTCTCTCTCTCTCTCTCTCCTAGATTCAAACTAAACACATTTACTCGTCACTGCTTTAAGGAATTTTCGTTTAAGAGCAAAATTATTCCTCCAAACAATAATTATATGAAGTGTGTAATGATCAACAAGGAAGGAAGCAATGTGACACAATTACAAATTACTGCTTTTTGCCATTCATTCAAACTCGACTCATGAAAATTTAGACCCACATAAAAACAGAACTAGAACGGAACAACCTAACCTAACCTAACTTATAACAGTATATTCTTAATGCCCCAAAGTACCGACCGACCGACTGACTGACTGACTGACTGTTCATTCATTGAGGGGAAGTACAGTGTTGGTAAATCTGGAGCAACTGATTCCTCCAAACTATTCCAAGCAACAGAACACCATTATATGTTTTTATTCATCTGGTCCTGTTTCTTGGCATATATACTTTGGAGGAATCAAGGCACTGCAATGTAACAAAAGTGAATAACCCCCACCTTAATATTCACGTTGACTCGATAAATGCTAATAAAAAAATAAAAAAAAAACTACTAGCGTCAAGATATGCATAATAATAAGTTGGTTGGTTTGGCTCAGGGACTGCCGTGAGACTTACAGTATAAACTCGTCCAACTGCACTGGAAAGCCAACCATGCGGGACATTGCCTCATGAATAGAGTTTTTGCCACCGCCCTCAACGCCTCCCCCCCTCTTTCTCCTTTCTCCCAGTACCCAGCCAGGTCTCTAACTATAACTATATGGCCCCCCCTTCCTCCCTCTCCCCATACCTAGGCCCCTAACTTTTTCTACATGGTCCCCCCTTCCTCCTGCCCCCAAAATCCATGCCCCTAACTATAACTACATGGTCCCCCTTCCCCCTTTCTCCCTCCCCCCAGTACCCAGCCAGACCCTTAACTATAACTACATTCCCCCTTTCCCCAATACCCAGGCCCCTAACTATAACTACATGGTCCCCCTTCTCCCAGGTCCCTCCCTAACTATAAATACATGGCCCCCCTTCCTCCCTCTCCCAATACCCAGGACCATAACTAACTAACTACAGTACATTAGTTTACCTAACCTAACTAGCGAATGATTAAAGTGGTGGATGGATGGATGAATAAATGAATGAAAATGTATATGAATGAATAAATGGGTGGATGTATGGGTGAATGGACAAACAAATGAATGAATGAAGATGTCTATGAATGAATAAATGAGTGGATGTATGGGTGAATGGACAAACAAATGAATGAATGAAGATGTGTATGAATGAATAAATGGGTGGATGTATGGGTGAATGGACAAATGAATGAATGAATGAATGAACGAGGACATGGACAAGTGTATGAATGAATGAAAAAGTTAATGAATGAATGAATGAGTGAATGAAAAAATAACAGCACAGATGAAACCATACAACTTGGTCTACTCAGCATCACACACACACTCCACACTCATATACCAAACCCTCCCTCCTCCACCCACATTTATTTAATATAATACGTGCTTTAATAAATTTACTACAGTATCATGATGTGACCTATAAATCACTCTGAAGGTCTAATTATTATGCCCTGGTTCCCCTACAGTTAATTAATGTCAGGCACTATATAATTTACTGTGTGTAGCTTCCATGGTAAAAAAAAAAAAAAAAATTACAGATAGTCTATGGAAGGAAATGCTTGAATGAAGTAGCGAAGGAAAGAGAGACTAAGAGAAGAGATAAATGAAGAAATAAGTGATAATTTGGGTAAATACAGAATAAGAGGGAATGAATTAGCGAAGGAAAGAGAGTCTAAGAGAAGAGATAAATGAAGAAATAAGAGATGAATGAGTTTGAATGAGAGAATAATTGGATAAATACAAAAATAGGAGGGAATTAATAACCACAAGTTGTCATTAATATATATAAAAGGGAATTAATAACCACAAGTTGTCATCAATATAAATAAATAAAAGGGGATTAATAACCACAAGTTGTCATCAATATAAATAAATAAAAGGGAATTAATAACCACAAGTTGTCATCAATATAAACATATAAAAGGGAATTAATAACCACAAGTTGTCATTAATATAAATAAAAGGTAATTAATAACCACAAGTTCTCATCAATATAAATAAAAGGGAATTAATAACCACAAGTTGTCATCAATATAAATAAAAGGGAATTAATAACCACAAGTTGTCATTAATATAAATAAATAAAAGGTAATTAATAACCACAAGTTGTCATCAATATATATACAAGTCTTTATTTACCCATTTCGATACATTACACCTCAGTAAAAAATACAACATAGCGGGTGGGGGGGGGTTGGGGGGGGGGCAGGGAACACATACATATTATACATATACATATACATACATACAGACACGGGGACATACAAGTAGTAGTAGTAGTTGTAGTTGAGTATACACACACATAAACAAACACACGAGACTCCCCCCAGACACACAACCTCTTGAGACAACACCTTCAAACCAATGACAATAGTTCATAATTATTACAACAGGATTCGTTCGTGTGTATTTTTTTGGTTTGAGTTCAATTCCTGGTCATGTATTTTTCTTTACCTCTCATGTGATTTTAGACTTAAGGAATGATTTTTTATATTATTATTATTATTATTATTATTTTCATTGTTATTATTATTATTATCATCATCAAACCCCGAGGTATATTTTGGCACGAGAACGATTAATTATGGGTCTGGTTGAGGGGAATTAGGTAGAAAAGGAAATGGAAGCTAAATGAATGACTGAAATATCCCGACCACTTTGATTCGTGATATTTTCTCGTATATCAACTCATTTTTTTGGGTTTGGTACATTACATTATTATCAGGAAATTATTGTGAATTAATTTTGGTGTCCATAACTTTGCATAACATTTGAGTAGTGTATATATTTTTGATGTGTGTGGGTTATCATAATTTTTTTTTTTTTTCGTGTCAAAATTATCATACGGTATTATTTATTTTCTTTTATTGTCTCGTGTCAAAATTATGTCATTGAAAACAACATACAGCACTCATGAATTTTACGGTACATGAATTTTAACTACATCTATTTATGACATATGAGTAGTTATTTCTATATCAATGGATAGGGATACAATATTTATCTATGTTGTATTATACTCATGGGTAAAGATACAGTATTTCAGTTCTTGTTATATTATTTCACAGTCTTGAACATAGTTGAAATAATAGGACCAATAATTAATATATGATAGTCTGGAATGATGGTGGTAATTTATTCAGTCGGCAGTGTCTGGAAGCGACTCGTGTATTATATTTTAAAGGAAAGGACAATAATTGGGGGTGGGAGGGAGATATCTATACGGGAAAAACATGCATTAATTAAAAATATATGTGGGAATATCCTATGTATGTATGTACAAGAGACGTCTGCATCTGCCACTTCTTCTCTCTCCTCGCTGGAACACAATATTTAACAACACTATATAGACAAGGTTAAGAAAGTATAGGAAAAGAGTTGTTGTTATTATTATTATGAGGGTCTTACGAACAAGGGTGACCTATCAACCAACCAAGCGAAATGGTTCTTAAAACACTCTAATTTTATACTGATTATGATTTTGTAGGTAATAATCAAACCAACCAACTAACCAGCCAAGCAAAATAGTTCTTAAAATACTCAAATTCTAAACCAGTCATGATTTTGTAGGTGATAATAAAACATTTTCTAGATATTTAATTAAGCCCTTTCAACAATGGATATGTAATGGCTCCTATACCCTATCTAAAATATATAATAAAGAATAACACAAAATTTCAGTAGTTTGGCCCATCACTTTCACCATCTCATACACTGAAACATCCTTATTATTATTATTATTAAGATCTTGGGAGTCCATTATAACATGTCCTATAGTTTCATAATACCAGTGGCATAAGAGTGCTAATATTAATATGGGTGGTTGATAGATCACTCTTATCCTGAAGGCCTCATCATAATAATATGGATATGTAGGTGTGGGTCGGAAGGCATAGATAGATTTATATATATATATATAATTATGTGTACAGTACATACTCAGTAATTATTATGCTATGAGGAGTATCAATTTCATAAGTATTTTAATTATTATCATTATTATTATTATTACTATAGCATTATTATTGTTTACTATTTCTTTTAACAGTGATTTTCTTAGCTCGCCTCTTCCATTCACCTTACTCATGCCCTTTTTTTTATATCCACAGAGATGTTCATTGTTTACCTAATCATAATCGTCAAAAATATCTGATAAAATGGGACAAATATTCATAAATTCCTTCATCTATTTTGTAGTTTGAAGATTGTCTCGCTAATAATGATCGTCGTAATGATATTTAAATAAGGATAATATTTATAGGGTTTATGTTCATCTATTATTAATCAAGAAGACAAATGGTTATGTTTGATATAAATTTTTTCATTTTTGTGTCTATAAATAAGTCGACTCCAATATAATATAATTTAAATCAACTCAAATATAATGGGGTTTTTTAGCCACCCGTTCTCATAATGTGATAAATTGAAATGTGTTTTTAAATAAGTAAACTCCAATATAATGTTTTTTTAGTCACCCGTTCTCATAATGTGATAAATTGAAATGTGTTTTTAAATAAGTCAACTCAATCTCAAAGGAAAAAATATACAGTTGTCAACCTCCATTCACACAGGTAGGCTACTCTGACATAGGTATTGTGTGACGCCTAAAATATTATTATCAATTCGAGTTAATATTAATTTACGAATAAACCAATAAGATGAATTCGTTCCCTTTATATCTGGGCATTTAATAATCTGTAACAATAAAATCATGGTTACCTCTGAAAAATGATGATGAATTCGACACTGGGTACGGTAGATATTTTAGTAGCATTAGTGATGTTTATTAAAATACGACGTTATTAATTATGCGTTCGGTGTCAAAAAAAAAAAAAAAAAAAGAATAAATAAATAGAATAAAATAGAGTAAGATTTTGCCTCTGGTTTGGGATGTATATATATTGTAGATAAAGTCACTCTGATCATAAAATACCGAATCCCTACTTTCCTACCACACAGCAAAAAAAAAAAAAAAAAAAAAAAAAAAAAAAAAAAAAATAGTTGAAAGGAGTTAACTGGGCAACACAAAATTCGAGATTGAAGTGAGTAAGGTGAAAGGGAGAGGCGCCCCCCTTCTTCCCTCCATCCCCATTATCAGTACACCATAACATTATAATTATAACCTTTTACCACACACACATACACACACACAAACACACACAATACCACCATCATTATCATCATCATTATTTTTATATATATACTTTTTCTTCTTTGATTGCGTATATATATATATTTATTTATTTATTTATTTATTTATTTATTTATTTTTCTATACACTCTTGTTGTTGTTGTTGTTGTTGTTGTTGTGTGTGTGTGTGTGGTGGTATAACTTTATTTTGTAATTATTTAGTGTGTCTGTCTGGTGTGGGTCGGGGCTATTATTTTATTCTATGCTGGTTGTTGATATGTTTGGGTGTTGAAGGCATCGATCGACTGTTTGGGAAAGTTCTGATATGTTTAGTTGGTTGGCAGGGTGAGGGTGAGAGAGAGAGAGAGAGGATGCAGGGTGAGATAGGATTGACAGGGTAGATGGAGAGAGTTGGCAGGGTGAGATAGGATTGACAGGGTGGGTGGAGAGAGCTGGCAGGGTGAGGGTGAGGATATAGGGTGAGATAGGATTGACAGGGTGGGTGGAGAGAGCTGGCAGGGTGAGATAGGATTGACAGGGTGGATGGAGAGAGCTGGCAGGGTGAGATAGGATTGACAGGGTGAATGGAGAGAGGTGTAAGGTAAGGCAGGGAAAAAGGTGAATGATAGGCAGGGTGAGGCAAGGGATGAAAGGTGGCCAAACAAGGTGAGGGAGGATGAATCAGGATAATGGTGAGTAGGATGAATAAAGATGAGTGTGGAAGAGGATAGATTGAGGCAGTATAAGTTGAGTGTAGGAATTTTAATATTTAGACGAATAAAAGCGAGTCAGGATGGGACTATATAGGATGATTCAAGATACAGTTATAGTCGCATTTCAAGAGTATATAGGATGAATGAGGATGATGAGTCAGGGAGAAGCTACGATGATGTAAACGGGTTGAACCAAAGGCGGGGAGGGAGGGAGTAGGTAGAGGTGATGACACGAATCAGATACACAGAGAGTCACTGTGGTAAATATTTACTGGTTGAAAAGGGGGAAGTTTAGTTTTTGGTAAATCTGGAGCAAATGATTCCTCCAAACTATTCCAAGCCACAGAACACTATACCACTATTTTTTTGTTTATCATCTGGTCTTGTTTCCTGGCATACTTTGGAGGAATCATGGCACTCCAATGTAACAAAAAAAGTGAAATACCCCCTTTAAGTCGTCACTCTCCTTCTTCTTCCTCGACCAGGCAAGAGTTTCACCAGACTATAGTTGTTGTTGTTGTTGTTGTTGATGCTGTTGTTGAGTTCATGGATATTGTTAGCATCATCAGACAACTACCATTCTTTACCAAATATATATCCCTTGAATATTGTTCCTTGTAATAATTATATGTTACTAATGATAAAAGACCTTCAGATCAGCTTCTTCAATAGTTGTTATGATAGTTTATTTATATTCCTTATTATTCTTTTTTCTTCTACAACAACAACAACTCAGTGAAAAAGAAAATGAGAGGAGTGGATTCAGAGTCGGTAGGTAATTTTGACAAACACAACGACGACCTGTAAACGGACTGAAAAAATTACCACCGAGCAACAATTAATTATCTGAAAATTACCGGCGTCAGATTACAACAGATGAAAACCGGAGTTGGAAATTAGCGACGGGGGGCAGGATGGAAACGGATAAAGGCTGAAAATGAGATGAGATTAGTGAGATGTGATGAATATTGAGAGTAGCCTGCCTCCCTCCCTACCTCCCTCGTGTCTCTGATGGCATTCGGTGACAGTCAAAGTGGGAGGTCAGACGGGCGGAAAAGATTCAATGAATACTGAAGAGGGTTGTCCTGATGACTGCTGATGAGGGAAGGAGGAGGAGGGGAGGGGGAAGAAAGGTGCGTAAAGATAGGTAGGTGCGTGAAAAGGGATGATGGGTAAAGATGGGTGTGTGAAAAAGGATGGGAGAAGATGGGTGTGTGATAAAGGATGGGTGAAGATAGGTGTGTGAAAAAGGATGGGTAAAGATAGGTGCGTGAAAAAGGATGTGTGGAGATAGGTGTGTGAAAAGGGATGGGTGAAGATGGGTGCGTGAAAATGGATGGAAGAAGATGGGTGAGTGAAAAAGGATGAGTGAAGAAAGGGTTGTTGAAGATGATGCAGGGAGAGTGAAGGAATGTATGTACGTGAAGGAAGTGCTCTTGAAGTAAATGTAGTGTTTTTTGCCAATTAAGAAAGAAGAGCACATGAAAACTGAACGAGTGAGTGAAGGGATGACACGAACAACGAATCTGAGAGAGCTAGGGTTAGGTTAGAAAAGGAAGATAGGAAGACCTCGGAATAATCATATAATGCCACATGTATATATCCTTCGAGATCTCAATGCCAATCTCACCCTCAGTAGAAAATATAAACCACACCTTCTGCCTGCCTGGTTGATCCACGTTGAGGGCAGGATACAAGCTTAGGTGTCCTGTCTCTCATATTCAACGTTTCTTATGAGGCAGGACACAAGCTTAGGTGTCCTGTTTCTTATATTCGTTTCTCATGAGGCAGGACACAAGCTTAGGTGTCCTGTCTCTCATATTCAACGTTTTTTGTGAGGCATGACACAAGCTTAGGTGTCCTGTTTCTCATATTCGTTTCTCATGAGGCAGGACACAAGCTTAGGTGTCCTGTCTCTCATATTCAACGTTTCTCATGAGGCAGGACACAAGCTTAGGTGTCCTGTCTCTCATATTCAACGTTTTTTGTGAGGCATGACACAAGCTTAGGTGTCCTGTTTCTCATATTCGTTTCTCATGAGGCAGGACACAAGCTTAGGTGTCCTGTCTCTCATATTCAACGTTTCTTATGAGGCAGGACACAAGCTTAGGTGTCCTGTCTCATATTCGTTTCTCATGAGGCAGGACACAAGCTTAGGTATCCTGTCTCATATTCAACGTTTCTTGTGAGGGCAGGACACAAGCTTAGGTGCCCTGTCTTTCATGTTCAACGTTTCTTATGAGGCAGGACACAAGCTTAGGTGTCCTGTCTCTCGTGTTCACTGTTTCTTTTTTGTCTAGCTGGGCCCCCTGTTTTCAAGACTGGGAAGACTCAACCAATATAGGCAGTCCCGAATGAAGTTATTTATATCTATATATATATATACTGTATATATGCTATTGATTCATACTATGTACAAAGATTCCCTGTGACCTCCTACGAATTATTACACTCAAATCTACAAATCCATCTACCATAAAACTGGAGACTTACTAACAATAATAATAATAATAATAATAATAATAATAATAATAATAATAATAATAATAATAATAATATACCACAGAGATCATCCGAGAGGCGCCTAAAAAATCACGAACACAACGCCCGTAATCTAAGTAGGAAGGGTCGTGTCTTCCTGTAATGTCGAGAACAGAGGGCCCAGACTCAGACAAACTCAACTCTATACAACACACCTCCCACGTTAATTAATGAATGAAGGGACCCTGTTAAATGTTGTCAGAAAATAGGAGATAAAATGAGTCATCCTTCACATATTTTTACCACGAAACACCACCACCACCACCTATATGGAAGGAGCTTGTTTGTTTCGTGGCATACATACTCAGGAGGAATCAGAAGCCTTCAATTTTCATACACGATCACAGGGTTCTTAAAAAAAAGGCCATATTCTTAGTCAGCACCTTCGAATGACCTGGCTATCGACTCGTTAGTGTACGTGTATATATATAGAATTATGTTTATCTGTTCATAATGCTTCGGAAGAGTTAGTTGGATGCTTTATGAATCTTATCTATTTATTGCCATATACACACAACGTTTAGTTTTTTTATATCTCAGTGAGGGTCTTCAAAACAGAGACCTTCCAAGTAAGAAAAAATTAATCTCATCCCTACACTTAATTAATGTTTGAAAATGGTTTAATTAAATGCAGTAGTGGTACAATAATTATTCTCTTTGATATGTGGTATAGAAAGAACACGTGAGCTACATTCATTCCTACAACAAACTAGAAAAATAATAAACCCTTCCAGCAAGTGTACAGATGGTCCAGATTAGCTTCTATTTTACTCTCCTGCAGATACAGAAGGGGGCCAATTGAAGGGTTACTGATTCCTCCAAAGTATACCAAGAAACAGATGTGCTCAGTGTTTGTCTCTATAATATTAGGCTTCTCTGTTTCGTAGCATTGTCTGGAGGAATCAGTAGCCTCCTCCTCCTCCTTCTTGTCCTCCAATTTCTCGACATAAAACGACCTCTTTAATTAAATATTATATGGTCCTATAAGTCGTATGCATAAACATCCGTGGTGTATACGATGGCTAGCGTGGTACCGATACGACGGTTCCATAGACAAACAATTGAGCCATCGTACCGGTACCACCACACCATCGTATGCACCACAAAAAAAAAAAGGTTCTTGAATACGCCAGGGCCTATGTATGAGTATGTAGTGAAGGTGAGGGACTAAGAATATGGCCGAGGAGAATAATAATAATAATATCGTAGTCCATCGTCGTCGTTAGCAAGATGCAGACATAATAATAATAATAATAATAATAGTATTTTTTTTTTCTTTCATTGTGACTAGATGTTGGGGCGCTACTCTTAATTAAATGCAATAGGAAAGAAAAATATTATGTGGAGACGTAGTGACGCAGTGCCACCTCCTCTCACGGTCATATATATATACTGTACAACAACACGGGGTAGGTAGGCAGGTAGGTAGGCAGAGTAATAAGAAGGGTACCAGTGGAATGAAGGACTGAAAGGGAAAGAAAGCTGAATAAAAACTGAATTGAAGAGGAAGAGAGAAGAGAAAGACTTAATGCCAGGAAAGAGGGACGAGGGAAAGAAGGGTACCAGTGGAATGAACGACTGAAAGGGAAAGAAAAGCTGAATAAAAACTGAATTGAAGAGGAAGAGAGAAGAGAAAGACCTTATGCCACGAAAGAGGGACGAGGGAAGGAAGGGACAGTGAGAGAGAGGAAAGGGAAAGAAAGCTGAATAAAACTGAATTGAAGAGGAAGAGAGAAGAGCACCCGAGATCAGAAAAAAGACCTTATGGCACGAAAGAGGAGACAGGGAGGAAAAAGAGAAGGAAAGGAGGGACAGTGAGAGAGAGGAAAGGGAAAGAAAGCTGAATAAAACTGAATTGAAGAGGAAGAGAGAAGAGCACCCGAGGCCAGAAAAAAGACCTTATGGCACAAAAGATGAGACAGAGAGGGAAAAGAAAAGGAAAGGATGGACAGTGCAAAAGATGAAAGAGATTGAGTTAGATAGGAATGTACTGTACTGTAGGTGCCTATGAAGTCGTCTGTACATACTTATTCCACACAGAGACGCAGTGGTCCCTTTACTAAGACGTATTGGTTCCTTATTATAGATGTCTCAGTAGCATTCTATGGCCCCTATGATCCCACACTACAAAGTCACATTAAAAGGGACCACTGTGTCTCCGTTGGTACTGTACCCTTACCCTGCCAAAAGTGGAGCAGCAGACGTACACTCGCAATCTAAAATTTGTATCCAGGTCTTGTTGAAGTTTCGAATCATTTGACATACTAGTGAACCAATTACAGGCTTATCTTGTTTCATATTTGCTTGAGCTCGCTAAATATCTCGATCAGGCTATTCGAAGCAAGCCTGGATACATATTTTGGATCGCGAGTGTACAGTACATCCACTTCCACCACCACCACCACAACACTAACCAGTTATTATCTCTTACAAGGCTGTTATCTCCTCGGGCCGTAGTGGGACACAGAGTGGGGACATGATTGATTCAGACACGTGTTTTTAGCCAATCAGAGCCACTCTTAAAAAGGGGACCGAAAAAAATGTGAACATGATTGGTTGTGACGCGTTCTCTGCTCCGGCTGAAGCCATAAATAGACTCGACTGTCTGTCACGTCCAATTACACCCGACAGCATCCATGGTACACGAATTAGGCAACGTGATGTAAACAAAACAAAAATCTACGTAGACTTGAACTGAATGCTTAATAAAATGTAAATGTGATTACTTTAAGCCATCTATTACATTGCTGAATGTCCCTCTGACTCGCCCAATCAATCAGAAGTCGCCCAATCACGTGTCAACCACCACCACCCAACACAAATGATGTCTGTCAACTGCCCAGCCACTGACAGTTATAATAGTCCTCTCCTTTGACCTGACTGACAGCCATCCATTCACTTGACGACCGCCCACTTGACGGCCGCTCCCTGACTAATATATATCACAGGTAAATCACAGTTTCCGCCCACCTCAGCCGGGCCGGGCAGCCTTTATATATATATAGGTGTGGGGGCTGGGGGGAGGGAGGGAGGGAGGGGGACGACAAACCGGAACCAACCATAGTACAACAGTTACCAGACCAACACCACCCCACTCCTCCCCAATCCACGACAGCAGTAACCCCCTCCTCCTCTTCCTTAGCCCCGACAGCCGCACCCCCCTCCTCTTCCCCAGCCCCCACACACCAGCCCAAGACTTCGTTGTTGGTGTTGGTGGGTCCGGAGTGAGTTGACGACGTGTAGGAATATATATATATACGACGACTCTTGTTTATATTCTGGCGGCAACACTAAGCACTCGTCGTCACTGGAGATGATGTGTTTCAGTTCAGCTCTGCATGCGTCGCCCACCGGTCTTACACGTGAGATTCGTTTTCATTCTGGTTTCACACTTTGATTTCACTGTTTTTTTTCGTTTCATTCTGGTTTCACACTTTGATTTCACTTTTTTTTTCGTTTCATTCTGGTTTCACACTTTGATTTAACTGTTTTTGTTGTTGTTCTTCGTTTAATTTTGGTTTCACAACTTGAATTAACTGTGTTTTTTTTTTTTATGTTGGGGTTCACTTATATTTGGGGTTCACTCTCTATACTTTTCTCGAGCCTTTTTCACTCAGGTTCATTATCTCTCCTTTGCTTATTTATTATGGTTTCGGTTCGTGATTTACATGTAGGTCTCTCCTCTGTTTCACTCACTGGGAATTACTTCGAGTTTGTTTCACTTATTGCTTCCCTGAGGGTCCACGTGTTTATGTTTACTGTATCTCTTTCATTTAACACTTCACTCGGGGATTCACACTATTATACCACAGGCCTGACACACCCTTCCCTTACTTCACCAACTAAAATTCACATGGTCTTTCATTTAGAACTCAATTTCGTATCCACTCGCTCACTGTTTCTTTGGGTAGTCAATCAATTGGTCCTTCACTCGGGTTATTTATACACTCCCTGACCACTCACTCACTGACCACTCACTCACTGTCCATATTACTCACTCACTGTCCATACTACGAGACAGACAGATGCTCAGAATTTCTAGATATGAAAGAAATATAGGCTACAGCAGATTCCTCCAGCCTAAGCCACGACACAGACTCTCTCAGTGTAGATGCTGTTTCGTGGCCAAGTTAAATTAAGGACCCTATGAACGTGTATAAATAAAAACAACTTGGCGGCTTCGAATTCCTCCTAACTATGCCACAAAACAGGCTCCTTCAGTATGGGTGCATGGTGGATGTTTCGTGGCAATGTTTGAAGGACTCACTATGTAACCTCCAAGTTTCTGTCTACATCACTGTCTTGGTCACTTAATTAAAGGAATCATCAGTCAGCAGCTTTCAATTCACCGAGAGCACAGTATTCATAGCAGTTCTCTTTAGTGTTCAAATCCCAGAGTACGGTAATCGATCCACTTAAAAAAAAAAAAAAAAAAAATACAGGTTCAACTACAAGGTCAAGTACTACAGTCACGAGCAAAATTCCTGCAACACGTGAATAAAAAAAAAAAAAAAAAAAAAAACCGAGCCAACATGACAGACAGCGAAATTTACGAATCCAAATTACGGTCACCAACAGCTGCTATTAATAAAAGTTTCACATAATTTATTTTCAATTTTTTTTTTTTTTTTTTTTTTGAGGGGGTTTCATTCGACGGTGTTGCAGAACTATCGCACGTGACTGTACATTATTATTAATTTATAACTATGGAAGTTTTGAGTCTAAGGCCTATTTTTGTGTAAGGTAGGCCCTAGTATTATTTATATATATATTTTTTTTTATATATGACTTTTTGCTCACTACTGAACCCAACCAACCAACCAACCAACCAACTAACTATGCCAAGAGGAGACTAGGCCTATTAATTATGGATCAATGCTCACGGGACTACAAGCGAGTATAGACTATTTTATTATAAGAGATAGATTGCATTTTTACACACCGGGAATATTATTGTTATTGTGTGGAGTGAATGAAAAAAAAAAAAAAAAAAAAAAAAAAACACACACACACACACACACACACACTGCCCTTCCTTCACAATTACAGTCACAAGGGCAATTTTCCACTACTGTTTTTTGTTTTGTTTTGTTTATTTTTTGATATGGTTAAGGACCCTGTGATCGTGTATGAGACTACTTTGGTGGTGCCTTCTGATTCCTCCTGGTTATGTCACGAAACAAGCTCCTTCAATATAATATATGTGTGTGTGTTTCGTGGCAGTGTATAGAAGGACTCATTCACCTCCAATTTTCTATAGAAGGACTCACTCACTTTCAATTTTCTATAGAAGGACTCACTCACTTTCAATATTTTATAGAAGGACTTACTCACTTCCAATATTTTCTGACTATATTACTCACAGGATGGGGGGGGGGTCCCTTAAGAGTTCATTCACTGGGAGGGACGTGGGGGTGGGGGGCATTGGGGGCGGCATCCCAGAACCTCCCGTCCTCAGAAACAGATAATATTTTTTTTTATAATATACCATAATTTCTTTTCATTGTGGTTGAATGTTTGTTTGTTTGTTTGTTTGTTTGTAGTAATGACCATCGAACTGTCTTGAGGCACACATACATACATATACACACATAATTATCTATATCTTTTATCATATTGTATTATCAGATCACGTCACTTTGTAGGTCAGGTTGGGTCACTGTGTTTGGCATATATGGGACTATTTTTCTTTTATTTTATTTTCTTTTCTTCTTCTTCTTCTTCTTCTTTCGTTGGTGTGTGGGTATTAGAGATCATGACGTCACAGACCAGCCCAGACTGAGCTCATCTGATGTCGGATTTGGAACGTGTGCGAGGCTTTGAGGAGACAGACATAACAGACAAACAGACAGATAGATTGATAGATGTGTAGATAGTGAGAGAGATAGATGTGTAGATAGTGAGATAAATAGATGTGTAGATAGTGAGATTCATTAAATTGACAGATATTTCGATACATAGATACACAGAGAGTTGGAAAAAAAAATCGT
>JAWQEG010005775.1:0-5000 GCA_033782935.1 Petrolisthes cinctipes | reverse complement strand
GACATTTCTACTATATCTATGTGACTGAGAGACAGACCCACCCACCCAACCAACTCACCTGTGTGTCCTTAGTGAAGAAGTTGTTGGTATAGAGGTGGACTGAGCTGAAGTTTCTCACGGCGTCAAACTCAAAGGTGATTTCAATGGGACGTTCACCTCGGCTATCGTTCTTCCACCCGACCCACTCGTAACCTGCAACACATTAGACCAAAACACATGAAACACGAACACAGAGCAATACAACACATTTTTTTTCCATCCAACACACTCGTATTCTGCACAACATACTCGTAACCGGCAACACATTAGACCAAAACACATTAAACACGAACACAAAGCATTACAACACATTTTTTTCCACCCAACACACCCGTAGCCTGTAACACATTAGACCAAAACACATGAAACACGAACACAAAGCAATACAACACATTTTTTTTCACCCCAACACACTCGTATCCAACACACTCGTAACCTGCAACACATTAGACCAAAACACCTGAAACACGAACACATAGCAATACAACATATTTTTTTTCACCCAACACATTCGTATCCTGCAACACATTAGACGAAAACACATGAAACACGAAGGAAACACAGAGAAATTCAGTACATTTTATTTTTTCGCTTCAACCTCGAGTTCTCTGCAACACATTAGACCAAAACACATGAAACACGAACACAAAGGCAATACAACACATTTTTTCCACCCAACACACTCGTATTCTGAAACACTTAGCACTAGAAAACAACACAGAAGGCTGCAACACTCTCACAACACAGAAGACTACAACAACACTCTCACAACACACTCACAACAAACACACTCTGGCTCCACCGACGATTACCACATTGCAGACGAGTACACAGTTGACGTAATGCATTGTGGTATTGCAACCTATATCAATACAAACACAATGCAAACCTCAACAATGCAGTACTTTCACCCCAGGCATTCACACTCGTACCCTGCAACATACTGAGCTTCACTTGCAAAAAAAAAAAAAAAAATAATAAAAAAAAAATAATAAAAATAATAATAATAATAATATAATAAAAGAATAAAAAAAATAAATAAATAAACAAATAAATGAAAAATAAAATTAAACCCAGATATGCTAATTTCTGAAAGTGGCTTGTGTATATAGTGGTTAAATAAATTGAATGATAAATAATGTGTCTTCCAAATTACTTCACGAAACAAAATCCCAAATAATGCGTGCTGTTTTCTGACATACTTTGGAGGAATCATTACACAATCTTGTTGCCAGTCATTTAATTTCCTCCTTAAGGGACCCAGTGATGTAGGAAGAAAATTTTAATGGGAATAAAGGGAAAGTAAAGGGAAGGTGTAGGGAGGAAAGGGAAGGTGTAGGGAGTAACGGGAAAGTAAAGGGAAGGTGTAGGGAGGAAAGGGAAGGTGTAGGGAGTAAAGGGAAGGTAAAGGGAGGTAAAGGGAAAGTATAGGGAGGAAAAGGGAAGGTTGTAGGGGGGTAAAGGGAAGGTGTAGGGAGTAAAGGGAAGGTGTAGGGATTAAAGGGAGAGTGTAGGGAGTAAAGGGAAGGTGTAGGGAGGAAAGGGAAAGTGTAGGGAGTAAAGGGAAGGTGTAGGGAGGAAAGGAAGGTGTAGGGAGTAAAGGGAAGGTGTAGGGAGTAAAGGGAAGGTGTAGGGATTAAAGGGAGAGTGTAGGAGTAAAGGGAAGGTGTAGGGAGGAAAGGGAAAGTGTAGGGAGTAAAGGGAAGGTGTAGGGAGGAAAGGGAAGGTGTAGGGAATAAAGGGAAGATGTAGGGAGGAAAGGGAAGGTGGAGAGAGAGAGAGAGAGAGAGAGAGAGAGAGAGAGAGAGAGAGAGAGAGAGAGAGAGAGAGAGAGAGAGAGAGAGAGAGAGAGAGAGAGAGAGAAGAGTAGAATGACAGAATGAAAAATATACTGGAGGGACAATTAGGGAGAGAATGTGAGGGGAACCCGGTGATGAGGGGAGAGAGAGAGAGAGAGAGAGAGAGAGAGAGAGAGAGAGAGAGAGAGAGAGAGAGGAGAGAGAGAGACGGAGGAGGGGAGGGAGTAGGGAGGACTAAAAGAAGGGAGAGAGAAAGGAGAAAATGAAGAAGGAGGGGGGGAATGGAGGAGGAAAGTAGAGGATGAAAGAAAGGGAGAGAGAGAGATGAGAAAATGAAGAAAGGGGGGGAGGGGAGGGGGTGGAGGAGGGAAGAAGGGGGTGAAAGAAAGAGTGTGGGGGGGTGGGGGGGTTGGGGGGGTAGCGTGGAACTGGACAGGTGTCTGAGATGGAAAGGGAGGGAAGGAGGGAGGGAAAGGAAATAGATAGAGAGATAGAATAGAGAGGCAAACAGATGCATAGATTGGTTGATAGATAGAAAACAGAGTGGCAACGATTGATTGATAGACAGAGACACAGACAGACAGATAGAAAAATAGACAAAAAGACAGAGAGAGAGATAAACAGCTGAGAGAGAGAGAGATAAACAGCTGAGAAACAGAGAGAGAGAGAGAGAGAGAGAGAGAGAGAGAGAGAGAGAGAGAGAGAGAGAGAGAGAGAGTATGTGTGAGTGTATGTATGTACTGTATATAATTATGTACAAGTATGTATGTATGTGTGTGTATGTATGTATAAATGTGTGTATGTGTGTGTGTAGGAGGGAGTGGAGGGGAGAAGACTAGGAGGAGGGGAGGAGGCCAGGGGGTGAAGGGGGGGAGGGGGGAGGGAGTCATAAAATATAGGGAGGGAGCTTCTCTAGAGGTAAAAACATTAGGAGGTAAAAACATATATAAAAAAACACTTAAAGCAGCAACAGTGGCGAAGGAACAACAATGGGAAGGGGGTGAGAGAAAGGTGGAGGGGTGGAGGAGAAGAGGTGGAGGGAAGGAGGGAGAGTGGAGGTGGAGAAGGGAGGGTAGGGGAAGAGAGGTGGAGATGGAGGGGAGAGGTGGAGGAGGTGGAAGGAGGGAGGGGAAGAGAGAGGTGGAGAAAAGTGAGAGGGAAAATTAGGAGAAGAGAGAAAGGTGGAGAGGAAGAGGAGAAGAAGAAGGGAAAAGGAACGGGAGAAGGAGGGAGAGGTGGAAAAGGGAGGGGAGGAGGAATGGAAAATGAGAGGGAGGAGTAGAAGAAGAGAAAGGTGGAAAGGAGGAGGAGGAGGAGATGGAAGAGGAGGGGAGAGGATGGAAGATGAGAGGGAGGAGTAGGAAGAGAAGAAGAGAAAGGTGGAAAGGAGGAGGAGGAGGAGATGGAAGAGGAGGGGAGAGGATGGAAGATGAGAGGGAGAGGAGTAGGGAGGAGAAAGAGACCGCCATATAGGGAGAGAGAGAGAGAGGGAAGGAAATAAAGAGGTAATGGAGGGAGAAGACTAAGATGATTTCCACGGGGACTAGAAACATGTGGGGGTTGGGGTGGTCTGGGGGGGGAAGGGGGGTCGGAGGGGGAGGGGGGGGAAGGGGGAAAGGTGAGGATGAAGGAAGAGAGGATAGGTGTGTAGGAAGGAAGGAACTGGAGGAGGAGGAGGAGGAGGAGGAGGAGGTAGGAAGGAAAGGTGAGGATGAAGAAAGAGAGGATAGATGAGGAGGGAGGAAGAACTGGAGGAGGAGGAGGAGGAGGGAGGAAGGAAAGGTGAGAATGAGGAAGGACGGGAGAGGTGTGGAGGAGGGAAGGAACTGGAGGAGGAGAAGGAGGGAAAGGTGGCGAAGAGGGTATAGAGGAAGAAGGAGAATACAAGCAGTAAAGACGAAAGAAAGATAAAGACGAAAGATAGAGACGAAAGATATAGACGAAAGAAAGATAAAGATTAAAGATAAAGACGAAAGATAAAGACGAAAGAAAGATAAAGACGAAAGAAAGATAAAGACGAAAGATAAAGACGAAAGAAGATAAAAAAATATATATCAACCTGAAAACAAAACCTATAAAACAGAAGGTGCAAGAAAGTTCCCCCAGGGAGAAAGAATCCCATTTTCTCTTCTCATATATCTTTCATTAAAACAAATACCTCATCTCCATTCATTTCCATATTTCATCCATCAGCGTCATTTTCTGAGCCACACGCATTACTTCGTTGTTGTTGTTATTACTATTTCCATTTCTTCATTTCGAGCAGACTATTATGATATTACAGTCAACCTACTTGCGTTAGAGTCCCACTATTTTATAAGTAACTAATTTAATAACTTGAACGTACAGTACCATTAGTCTATCTCCTCCTTTGCTATTCCCTGTCTATTTTTCTCTTTTATTTACTTTAGTTATATTCCTTCTCTTTCGTCCTCCTCCTCCAACTCTCCCCATTCATCCTCCCTCCCTCCCTATTCGTTCCTCGACTCGACACACTCTCTCTCTCTCCCTCTCTCTTTTCTCATTCTGCTTCTAATCTCATCCATCTGTTTTTTTTTACTCCAGTGAACATTTCAAATTCCCCTCTCCCCCTTCCATCGTCACACCCAGTCGCCTCCCTCCCTTCACCCCAAAAGAGCATTCATTCCTTATCTCCCAACCCAGAATGCACCTATACTCTTTCCACTCAAACCACAATTCTTTCCCATAATGTAAACTCTTTCTTTCACCTCTGCATTTTTTTTTTCATATACCCATTACGCTTCTCTCTCTCTCTCTCTCTCTTCTCTCTCTCTCTCCTCTCTCTCTCTCTCTCTCTCTCTCTCTCTCTCTCTCTCTCTCTTCTCTCTCTCTCTCTCTCTCTCTCTCTCTCACACACACACACAACCCTAGAGCCTAATCCCACTTAACCCCCCAACCTCACTAATCTAGACCCCTTCCTCTCAGTGTTAATCCTAACCAACCTTTCTTTGTCTTTTAGTTTCCCCTCGTGTACTGTCTGTCCTCTTCTCACTCACACCTCCTCACATTATTTATTCTGTATTATTTAGATATTTCCCTTCGTTACCACTTCTCTAAAACACACACACACACACACACACACACACACACACACACACACACACACACACACACACACACACACACACACACACACACACA
>JAWQEG010005774.1:0-22500 GCA_033782935.1 Petrolisthes cinctipes | reverse complement strand
TTTTCTCTCTATTTTCTTCCACACTCACTCTCCCTTTAAAACTTTCTATATTCTTTCACTTTTTTTCCTCAACACTCACTCTACTCTCCTTTTAAAATTTTCTATATTCTTCCTATTTCTTTCTCTTTATTTTCCTCCACACTTACTCTCCCTTTAAAATTTTCTATATATATTCCATTTCCATTTTGCTTTTCACTCCTATCATCCTTCTTCTCTATCAGCTGTTCTCACTCTACGCAAGTCGTACGTATTTTGAGTTGTTCCTCCTTCCTTCATGTCACCCTTCACCTTTACCTCCCTCCCACTCCTGTGCCCGTTTTCCTCTCTCTCTCTGTCCCTCTCTCTCCACACCTTTTTCCTCCCCCTCCCCCACTTCTTTCCTTTCTCTCTCTCTCGTCTTCCTCTGTGCCTGTCTCTCTCTTTCTCTTTCTCTCTCTCTCTCTCTCTCTCTCTCTCTCTCTGTTTCATCATCATCATATTTCTTTCTCCTCTCCTCTCCACCATCTCTCTATTTCCTACACCTTTGCCTCTCTTCCTCCCCATCTCCACACTTCTTCTCCCTCCTTTCTCTCCCTCCAACATGAAAATATTTCCATGTAACAATGATAATGCAAAGATTATTCATTTATACACAAGCAGTAATTTCTTGTATTTTAAATTTCCTTTATTGAATAATTTATGTATCATGTGCTTATAATTCTAATGAGACTCACAAGTTTATATATATACATGTATACATAATAATATGTATGTATATATATTTCAGTCTTTATGATATTATACCTAGTTATTTTGTATAAGCGAGTATGTGTGTATGTGTGTTTATTTGAGTGATAGTGATAGGTTTTAGGGACATACAGCCAGCTACGACGCTAATAATTATGACCTTATGCATATTTTAAGTCACTCGCTAGACCAACTTAAACTTTGAAACAGTTCACATACATTGGCCATTTAATTAAATTTAGCCAAACCTATTCATTTCCATAGTTCAAGACCCCCTTCCCTCCCTCCAACCTCCTGTCTTCCCTTTAAATGCAAATCTGTCCAAATCGGATAGACATGAGTGAGTTGGTTTAGTTCCCCTCCTTTGTCCCCTCCAGCCAGAACATTGTTGTCATCATATCCCTGGGTTCCATCCTGTCGAGTATACTTCAACCACACACAGAAACAATATATTTTCTAGTGGACACACAGAGGATTGACAGTCGGCGAACTGATTAAGTCCAGCTATTCTCTAAGTGGTTCATAAAATCGAGTATTCTAATTTGATAGACACCTATCTATAGTAAATTAACTTGCAACGTAGATAACCATTATAGCTACAACTACAATTCAGTGTGGGTTAATGTAGGTGTTGGGTTGAGTTAGTATGCAGGGTGAAGAGTACACCAAGGCCTGATATTCATGTAATGCTCTTAATCCACGCCTAGCCGACCACTGACCCCTCTTATCTCCTCACTGGGGCTAGGTGGAGAGGGTGAGTACGTCCACACCCACCACGGCTAGTTAGTTGACAGTCTTCCTCTTAGTGTTCGGGTTAGTTCTATCTATCCTTTGGGTAGTTGTGGGCAAGAATAGTCTGTTATGTTAGTCTTAGTTGATGGTACTTTAACCACGCTCCTACTATATCAATCATATATAAATGTTACTCAATTGATCCATTCAATATGTTTAAAATTTAAATGAAGGTATTCTGGGTAATGCCAGGCAATTAACCATGTCAAAACTTTTGCACACTTTAGTCCCATTGTTGTGGCTAACACCATTCGATTTAAATGGTATAAAACGAAAATATATCTATAAATGCTGCACTGATACCATAGTGTGGCTCCTTGATACAGTACTACTAAAGCTCTGTGTATGAGCCAATGAGTTATGAGGAGGGAAAGGGGGGACAGGTTTCATCCACCAAGTACAGTACCACTAACTATGACAAAACAGGCTATAGTAAAATAAATCCTTCTAGCATTGGAGCTGGCTCTTCTATCCTTTGGCTAGTTACTATGGACAAGGATCTCTGTAGTACAATAGGCTATGATGCCCTCAGCCAACTCTGCGCTCCTACATTCTCTGGGCATGTTTTTTTGCATTTTTGACATTTTTTATACACAATATATATATTGACAACATTTTTGTCTTTCCACTGTACCTAGATGTTGTGGTTTCGAGGACCTATACATTTACAGCTTTAATTTTTCTATCTTAGCCTCTGGGCAGAAATATATATACATACCTTTAATGCATAGTGATTGTAATTTATACAGAAAAACAACAACAATCCTATGCTACTTTATAACTAATTTTTGATCGCATATAACCATCCATAGGTGACGTAGTGTTAATCTATGCATGTGTAAATCTAACATCCGTTATTTTATCTTTGCTTTATAACACTTATTATTTTATATCTTAAAATCTGTTGTTCTCATTTGTGGCATCTATTGTTAATTAAGGATTTCTCATTATACCTCATCCACTGAAGTAGATGCAGCTTAGATATATATGTTCTGTTTACCCAAGTCTCAAATAACATTGGAAATTGTGATGCTATGCAAATATTTTCCTATTGATAATTCGTTAAGGTTGGTAAGCCTGGCGGATTACTCACCTTTATTACATTATCCCTTGCTTTATCAGTATTGCCACCATATACCATTATTTAGATATGAATGTTATTTCCATTTTGTTGGGGGGAAGGGGCGGCCGGGGGGGATCTTCTACTAAAGTCCGTTGTGTTTCCTATGTCTATCACCACTAAGATTCATAGGCAATAAAATGATCATAGCAAAGGGTTCTCTATAGATTGTGAAGTGTAACTGTGTCCATTGTTTCAGATGCAAGAGTCTGTGAATCTCACCAGTGATAGAATGACAGGGAAGGTGAACAGACTTTTGTAATTGGTTGTACCTTTGTAGTACTGTACATGGATATTTCTACTCATGTTATTGATATTGTCAAAAGACTTTGTTAATGCAGTAAACTATAATAAACTCCATCAATGATGAACAACACATCATATAATTGTATATGTTATATAAAGTTTTTTAAATTTTGGATGTAAGATGTATATACACATCATAATAACACAAAAATTTACATACCGTACAACAAGTATTGAACAAATCTTAAAAATTTAGCCAAAGCTGAAAACAGTGTCACTGTTATAACTCTGAATGTAGGACAATACAAAAGATAATGTTCTACAACATATAAAATTTACTATAAAATTAACAAAGTGATATAACAATGAACAAATAGACAAGAATGTAAAGCAGAGTATATCATCATAATAATTAATGCTAAAACCATAGTTACTGACAATGAATCACTTCCTCTAGTAACCATGCATGACACTTTAGTACCCTCAAATACTACTGTAATCTAACCCTCTTCATTTCACCAATATTCCTTCTCTTTGTATTACAAGTCCCACACACCTGTACAGTAGAGTATAATACACTGATCCTGTAGATATTTAACACCATATACCGGCTCGAATAGACATAATTATTGTCACGTTGTAATGTAGAGTGTGAACAGATTGGTAAAAACAACAACCACTATATTGAGAAGAAGCCTTTACAAGTGACGTTTACCAGATGTGCGAATCCAAGGCAGACTTGGAAAATTGCACCACTAGATACATTTTTACACACTTTGCTGATATGCAGAAATTTATATATAGATTCTAAATAGCCTACAGGCAGTATTGCACTAAGGGACAACATATCTACATTTTAGAGAGATAAAAAGTAAAGGAAACTGAGACAAAATAAAAGGTAAGAAAGGAAGCAGTTGCAAAACTTCATTAGTAAAGGCTCTTTCTCAAATGATATTCACTTTCTGTAGGATCTAACCAAAGTGCCATGTCATCACATCTTCTCTACATGCTGTCAGTGTAGATTCACATTAATGGGATAAGCTACTGTAATCAGAATTGAAGGCCACTGGTTCCTTCAAACAATGCCACAAAACAGCCCACCTCATGATATGAATAGGGGACCTGTTTGTACAGCATAGTTTGGAGGAATCACCAACCCTCCAGTTTGTAGACAAGAAATTATCCACTCAAGTATCCCAAGGCCTATTACAGTACATACTCATCTGGTATATATTATGCAGTTTCGCTGTTTCATTTTTGTATTTTCATGTACAGTATACTACAGTATATATTTTTATCAGTACTGTACTAGAGTAACATATACAGTTGGCACAAATCAATGGTACAATACAATGACTGGTGTTGTGTATTAAAAGTGTAATGCTACAACCTGCTATATTTGTGTTTACATTGTGCTTTGCTGTGCCTCAACCTGTACACATTTAAGTCTGCAGTCATCACACAGATTGCCAGACATATTCACTTGATTTACCAAACATATTCACCCCAACCAGTACACATTAAACTCATCAGTGTAAACTGGTCTGTCATCCCCCATAGTATCATGTGGGGATAATTTACATTATTTTTAATAAGACTTGCAAACAGGATTAATTAACAAGAATAACTGACAATAAATTGTCATATGTTGTGGAACCCTTAATTGTTAAAACAGCACCTAGTAATTGACAAGGCATAATTATGTACAAAACTAATTCATAAATATTTCAAAACTCAAAAGCTCAGTAACTATTAGACCTAAATACAATGGAAACCATTATTAAACAACACCACAGAACATATAGTTCATTACTGGTTTAGTTAAGCATCACATAGCAGTCTTATTATCACGTGAATTTAGAAGGATTATGGGTTATATCACATGACATTAGCTATATTTATACATGGAGGTATATTTGTTCTCTTATCATATGAATGTAAATAATTATCTTTAGCCTTTACATGTACTAACTGAAATTGTGTTTTGCTGGTATGGCGGCTGTTATGATGTCATCCTACATCTTATGACATCAACTGCGACAACGGCTGACCTTCCCTACGACACCACATGTGTGTGTGTAGGGCGAGTTGCGAGTGAGTGGTGTGACGGGGAGACTAGAGCCTGAGTATCCAGTGTGGCGACGCAACCTCACCCGTTACCTCGTCACTCTACCAATCATATTTGCTTCGCTCCTCGCCGTATTCATCGTCATGCTCCTCATACTTCAGCTGCAGGTACGTCAGTGTGAACTCTTTCTTTATCTTCGTGTGTAAGATAGATTTCAACATTTAATGAGCTAATCTCTTGCCAATTCCTCCAAACTATGGCTGAATACAGATGACTTTGATGTTGCTAATACTGTACTGTAGAGGATTCTTGATATACTGTACTGTGGAATAATCAATAGCCTAACAATAAGGTGTTGGGTATTTACCAGAATCACCTCCATGTGCATTAGAAAAGTTGCCTTACAATTATACACTGTAGTATTAAGACCTTACAAGTTTGCTTTCATGTATATATTTATTCTGTCTAATCTACGTTTATTTACTCCGTGTCCCATTCCCTTCGTGCAGGACCTGTGTGACGCATTCATCTCTGCCCACGAATACACCTTCTACCTGTCGTACGCCCCCAAAGTGCTCATGGCGCTTGCTATCTCGGCCTTCGATGAGGCCTACACCAAGGTGGCAGTCTGGCTCAACGACCTGGGTGCGTAGGGGAGGTGCACAGACTGGGGAGTTAGAGTGAGGTGGTTCAGGGTGGGGATGGGAAAAGGGAAGGGCAACTTGGGAGGGAAAGCATGGGTGTGGAAAGTTCAGTGACAGATGGTGGTAGTATTTAAACATGGAAAGACAACAAAATCCCTAACAAAGTAGTGACAAATAATCGGTTAATGCAAGACATGATCACCTGACGTAACGTTATTTAAGAACAGTAGGAGTTTGGAGGAGGTATCAAGATCTATCTTCTATCTGGTTATCTGTTCTTTCTGCCTGTACAGTACTGGTGTCATGACAATTCGTGAGGATGTTCACCGTGAGTTGTTTGTAGCATTGATAGAAGAGAGAGAGAGAGGGAGGGGCTACCATCTCTTGTTTTTGACTCTAGTTTTTTCGTTCATCCACAGAGAACTACCGAGTGGAGGACACGTACCAGAACCACCTCATCATCAAGTTAGCAGTGGTGAGTGTCCCTGATAGGATTAGGGAACTGTACCATTTGGCATAATTATTAACACTCTCTTCTTAATATTTACAGTTGATAATATCCATGTTTAATATTTTGAGGTAATTGGTTGCTTGTTTCCATCACAGTTCCGGTTCGTCAACTCCTTCCTGTCGCTTTTCTACATCGCCTTCTACTTGCAGGACATGGAAAGGCTCAAGGAGGTCAGTGCGTGTGTGTGTGTGTGTGTGTGTGTGTATGTATGTATTTATTCATTAACTTAACAAAGTTATTAGTATTGACTCAGCCGAGTTTTATTAAAAGAGATCCGCAGAAAACTAACTCATCACCACTTGAAAGAAAAATCAAAAGAATTACATAATTTTACAACATTTTTATAACTCAAATTAAGGATTATTGATAATAGGACTTGGTGCGAGCAAGGTTAACGACAATATGAACTAATTATAATAATAATAATAACAATACTGTAATAATAATAATAATTCCTTCATACCTTCACAGCAACTGGCAGCATTGCTCCTGACACGGCAGGTGGTGGGCAACATCAAGGAATCGTGTATCCCTTATCTCTTAGAGCAGTTCAAGTTGGCCAAATTGAGCTTCGATCTGTACGGTGCCCTCTCACCTTCAGAGGAGAACCAAGAGCAGGACTGGCCTCAGGAGAACCCGCCTCGACCTGCTGGACTCGAGTCTCAGGTGAGTCCAGGTTGTTAAGGGGGTGAAGTGCAGAGGGAAATGACAAAATGAGGTGTAGACTAAAATGATAAGTGTAAGTGGAAGATGATATATGTGAAGTTTAGACTAAAATGAACAGTTGTATGGTGCAGAAGGAAATGACATATGAGATACATGTGTTCTTATTAACAGGTACTGGAGGAGGGTGAGGAGAACCCGACCGGCACTGGAAGCATTACACATGGCAGCAGCAGCAACAGCATCACCAAGGATGACGTAGTGGGGTTGGCGACAGCTCCAGAGGGCGTGGCAACACCCTGTGAGGGAAACACACCTGGGGACGGGAAAGTAAGCGGCACAGGTACTCCAGTGAAGGGAGTCACACCAGAGGCAGGTGGAGGGAAAGACGGAACTGGAGGAGACAAAGAAGGAACTGAGGGGGGGAAAGAAGATTCTGGGGAAGGAAAGGAAGGAACAGCAGCAGGAGGTGGAAAGGAAGGAGGGAAGGATGGAGGAAAAGGAGGAGGAGGGGAAGCAGCCTTCCTTGCTAGAGGTAGCAGTAGGAACCGCATCGTTAGCCAGGCAGAGGTGGAGTGCAATATGTCCAGGGTGAGTAAACACTGTACAGAAATCAATGGCTCTGAATCTGTTATTCAAGTACATTAACATATAATACAACTAACCAAATTAGAGGAATTATTTGTTTTGATGTTATGAAGCAATACTATTGGCAGAGAACTTGTTTTAAACTTTTGTGACTGAAAATTTAATTCAATGGATGTTTCTGGTATTTTTCACTGACAGACGGAAATTACACCGCAGACATTTAGGTTTGCAAATTCCACATATTAGCCAACCCCAACCCCTTTTTCACCTTTACTCTCCCCACAGTATGAGGGCACTTTTGAGGACTACTTGGAGATGTTTATCCAGTTTGGCTATGTGACCCTCTTCTCCTCGGCTTTCCCCCTGGCTGCCATGTGCGCCTTCCTCAACAACCTCATTGAGATTCGCTCCGA
The DNA here is from genome assembly GCA_033782935.1 of Petrolisthes cinctipes. Lineage (NCBI taxonomy): Eukaryota > Metazoa > Arthropoda > Malacostraca > Decapoda > Porcellanidae > Petrolisthes > Petrolisthes cinctipes. The sequence goes on along the minus strand of JAWQEG010005774.1, from coordinate 14,729 downwards.
CGCCTTCAAGCTGTGTTGTGTCTTCCAGCGGCCCTTCGGTATCCGGGCACAAAGCATTGGTGTCTGGCAGGTGAGAGAGAGCTTTTTACCAAGTACACAGAAACAATAATCAATCCTGTACCAAGTCTGTAAATCCACTGTAAAAACTTTGAAGCTCTGATGCATCCTTCAATGGGTTTCCAGTCCTCTTGTCTAGATTGGTGGTGCTATTTAATACTCCAGCTATAGTATAATTTCCCTTCTATATATTTTGTCAAGATACAAAACATTAGCTTCCTATCAGTTACCAAGACCCAGATCATGACATACACAACACAACACAACACAACACACACTTCTACTAACCTTGCTCCTCCTCCTGTAACCCGTGCAGGATGCAATGGAGCTGATGGGTGTACTGGGCATCATGGTGAACTGTATGCTGATTGGTCTGTCTGGTCAGGTGCACAGGATGTTCCCCCACATGTCCACTACTCAGACTGTCCTCCTCATTATTGTCCTTGAGGTGAGTCTTTCAGTTGTGTCTGTATATAATCTGTGGCCAGTGGATGGTAAAAATTTTGTTGGTATTCAGTTAGTTAGGAAACTAATTACTGTACTGTACTTAGATAGGTGAGGATGTGAATATGATTAAGATGTGTGGTAGGTTCTTGGTGGTCTGACTGGTCTCCCTATTTAGTTTGAATAATTTATTAGTATTCAGTTACCTAGGTACCCAATGAGTTTTAGGCTCTGAAAAAAGACTGTCTTACTTCCTACCAAGTGATGACTAGGTGGTGGGCTACCAACTGTACCGTAACTAACAAGTCTCTCTGTACCAGCATGCCATGATTGCCCTCAAGTACGGCATCAGCTACGCCATCCCAGACATTCCCGAGTGGGTGGCCACGGAGATAGCTAAGGTGGAGTTCCAGAGGCGGGAAGCTCTCAGGCGACTCTCCACCTCCAACTCTCCACCCACACGCGAGGACTCCCAGCCTTCATCACCCAGGTTGGTAGGCCACTAGGGGAAAAAAAAAGGAGAGATGGGTGAGAAGTAGGTATGTGTACGGTAAACGGCACAAGTGTAGTTCAGTCTCACGTGTGTGATATGAATTTAATAAGACTTGTCTCGCCATAGTATTCATTAGATTCTGAGTCAGTTTACATTCACACATGGGTACTTGAAATTAGATTATATTATGTAAACATTTTCGCTCTGCACACCTTGGCTTCAGGATCTAAGGAGCTTGCAACATTTCCAAAATTTGTCCAGCCGTAAACAATATTTATACTGAAGACAGAGTGCAGACGGACACCACCTCTAAGTCTTGCATCTTCCTAAAGGCACAAGACATGTATATACTCTGTAAATGAACTGGTCCTACTCTTTACCACACATACAGACGACGTGGTCATCTCGCGGGCCATCCTACTCATACCTCAGCATCGGGAGGGGCAAGACAAGAGACTATTTGTAGATGCTGCAAGGGACGGGTAGCGGTGCGGACCATAATAGTGTAGCACGTGTTTTTGTCCCTACAGCTGATCTCACGGGTGTTGCACTGCCGTTGGTCTGTCTGTTTTGTGGTACGGTTGAGTGAGAGGCTCGAATAGCATCTTGCCTGTGTTCCTTGGCAGGGCAACAGTCTACCAAGCGCACTGGAGACTTATTTAATTTTTATTTGTTCTGGAAGAAAACTTTAACATCAATCATTACTAGCCTGAGAACACTACTGTAGAAGGGCTCCTAACACATGAGAGCACCTAAGGGCCCAAACTGTACCACAAAACAGACCTTTGAAGTACTATTTCAGTGATTATTGCCTCACTACACATTGAGGTGATACAGTAGACCTGACATCCTTATGATAGAGTAAGTGTTGTCTATCTATAATTGAGCTGCTATCCATATATTGGAGAGCACTGACAACACTAATTGTACCTGCTGGAAGTCAGGACAACTGTACACATCTTCTATTTATTGCACCTAGATAAGTTTTATCAAAATGTTCACATTAATTAGCACCAAAAACTGTAAACTAATTTTTGTACATCTTTGCACTATGATACTCACAATATTGTTCACAGATTACTAACAATTTAATAATGCTTAACTCTTGCATGACAAAGGGCTTCTCCCGTGTCAGTTAAATCATCTGGCTTTGGCAAGAGTAAAGTAAAGAGCGTACACACCAGCACCATCACAACTCTTTCGCAATAAATTCTTCAAGCAAATATCCTCGGTGATATTTAGATGAATTTTACTCGTGTGGTTAATCTAAAGGTTTTTCATTTGTAGCGTAATGTGTAGATAAATAACATTAAAGTGAGAAGGATAGGTTTGGTACTTTTAGAGGTATACTTACCACACAAACCCATGGTAATGTATACTGACTAGAAGAGCTTTTGTTTTTGTGTACATCATAACATAATGTATTCCCTGACCAGATAAGGTTATTTAGAAATTAATACTTTGCAATATTATATAAGCAGAATTTTAACATCATATAAAGGATTCCTCCTACCAATACTGCTGCACAAATCCAACTATATTTTATAATATCCTGACCTCCTCCACAGCCGGTACTTGTGCGGACACTCCCTCTCATCGACTGAGTATGTGGACCGCGGGGCGCAGACAGATCTCATGTACTACCACCGCCGCCGCTCCTTTAGAACCTCACCCTCCAGCACTATTGATGAGGACGAGGTTCTGTCACCCTCAGAGTCAGACAGTAAGCGGGGCAGCCTGAGTGAGGGTATGGACGTGGAGGACCAGCGGGAGGATGACAGTGGTGGGCGGGGGAGGGAGGAGGAAGGTGGGAGGGGGCGGGGAGGGGTGAAGCTGGGAAGGAGTGTGTCCGCATGTGAGCGGGTGCGACATAGAGTTGCTCGGGTCGGCAGGATAAGAGATCAGAGCAGCCATGAGAGCAACGACTCGGAAGAGGACCTGGTTGTCACGGCCTCACCCTTTGATAGCCTCCCCACCCTCTCTGCCCCTGCCGCAGTCGACAAAAAAAACAGACTATTCCGGTTTTCTCCCGACAACGAGGGGGCTCTTGGGGCACCGAAGCCACGGCCTCGCCTTCTGGAACGGCCTGACTTCCACCAATTCTCATCCAGGTCTGCTGAGTGTGTGTCTGAGCCGGCACACATCCGTCACCACGAGGACTCCCCGGGCCACATCAGCGAGGAGGGCACACCAGAGGAGAGCATATGCAGCAGAACACCCACACCCAATGAAGAGCAACGCCCACCTGTCCAGACACCTCTCACACCTCTCACACCACAGTCAGAACCCCCCCAAACACCTCCCATTCCAGTAGCACCCACTGCAGTCAAAGAAGGACCTCCGCGAAGAAAACCCCCCATGAAATTCCTGAAGCGGGCACAGAGCCTCTCGTACGTGTTCAAGCGCAGCAACAAACCAACCGAGAAAAAGAAGAAAATCATAACCGACGATTATGCAGCTCTCAGGGAGTGTCAGGGAGAGATGGCACTGGTCCCTCTCGAGAAATTGGTGGCAATCGACGACATACAGATGCAGCCCTCCCTCTCCAGCTACAATGTGTACACTGGTGACTAGCATTCACTGAGCACTTCTCGCCTTCTTCTAGAAGAGAAGTGTACATCAGGTGGCCTCTCATTTCATCCTAAGGCAACAAAAAATTTTTATAGCCCATAGGAAATGCTCTTCATTTTCTTAAGCTGCAGGGAATGTGTACATCGAGAAGCCTTGAAATCATAGCAAAAATACAAGAATTATATTTGTAACAAGCAGCTAACAAATACGCCTCATAGGTTACAAGGATGTATATATCAAATAGAAGTAAGACGTCTCTCATCACATACTAAAGCTACAGGGAGAGTGTGCATCGAATACCTTTGAAAAATACTTCTCAAAACACAACAATAAGCTACAAAGAACAACTATGTGTACACCAAGTAGTCATCTAGTCATCAATACTCCTAATCAAACCTATAGGCTACAAGAAATGTGTATACAGTATCGAATAGTCCTGAAAAATGCTCCTCGTCGAGACTCTAGTTTTCAGAGAATGCTTACATCAATGTGTAACCCTGATCCACCTCTCATTGTGCTTTTAGGCTAACTGATGAATCTACTTGTATGACATCTATTCTCAAATCCAAGGCTATTATACTACCACCAGTACTCTTTTTTTTCTCTATTGCTCATTCTTCCCTCATCTAACCATATATTACACCACAACAACAACAACAACAACTGCTAATACTACTACTACTACTACTACTACTATGTACACTATTCACTCTGTCATCTTGATCATTTCTATCATCAACACTATAAATACTAACACTATTCCCTCCACTATCCCTCCTCAGCTCTGGTGTGGAACTGTAATCTACATGTAGGACAAAAAATATATCACCTGTCACATCCACCATTACAATACTCCTCCTACTACTACTACTACTACTCTAGTCATATTTCCTTAACTACATATTAGTGTATATATAAAGTAGCGTTACTCAAACCATCACTATCCCGACTAACACAACCACCACCATTGTCATGACTTTTCCACCATTCTTTCACTCTTACATACATATTCTGTCTGTAGTCTCACAAGCATCAAACACATCTCTCGTCTGGTAAGAAAAACCCCACAACCCATGCAAGTTCTGAAAAGTAAATTTGTATCACAGAGTAGTCATATCGCTCGTCAGTAAGCTTGGGGGCTAGAATGTGTGTGTGTGTGTGTGTGTGTGTGTGTGTGTGTGTGTGTGTGTGTGTGTGTGTGTGTGTGTGTGTGTGTGTGTTAAAGGACATGCGCCTAGAATCTTTGGACAGAAGTTTTGGATACCTCTTACCCTACTTTTTAATTTATGGCTATTTTGAACTTGACTGTGCAAGCTTGTCATATTTTCTTTTCACCTTGACGTATGCAAGTTTAGTGAGGTGTTTTGGAATCCTGGTTGTGTAAGCTATTAGTCAGTTTAGCATAATTCATTTGACTGAATATAATTGAGTAAAGCAGCTGTGTAGTCCGCTTGTTGTGCAAGTTTTTTAGTGCAAATATGCCTTGCATGAATGATTGGGTGCAAAACAGCTTTATACGCGCATTTGAGAAGTTATCTTGGAGGTATTAAACAACAATAATTCATGTGCTCGTCGATCTCCACAACAAACTACTCTCACAGGTTAGGTGCATTCACAGCGGTGTCAAACAAAAGTAACCCAGTGTATTATACTATGAAATGTTACTACAAAATACGATACCCCACTACTGTCAATAAGAAAATGCAAAATACTAAATAATACATACTAATTATGTATGTAGAATAATGTAACCCTAACACAATCAACTCTACAAGAATTATGGCATTTTTAGGTTCTGTATTTTTACTCTTGTGTAATTTATTTCAATACTACAGTCCAGTCCTAATAAACAAATGATGTCAGCATAAGCAAACAAACAAACTATCACAATAATTAAGAATGCCCAGGTCCAAGGAAAGGTCTCTACAAAATCAGTCTGTGGTTCTTGTGGTGAGAGTGAGGAGAAATTGTTATTCTTTTTAAATTTGAATTAGTCTTTTCTTACTTGTGTTATAGGTAATAAAATATTCACAAACTGATCAAGTTGCTACTAGAATTTCTCTGTAAATAGCCTAGAACTGCAAGACATATTTTACAGCAGTTTTATTTTACATACTGTATTCATCATGCGTGACATTTGATCTGACTTGACCGTACCTAACAGGTACAGTATATCACAACACCTTGGCTGCAACTCATAGCTCCCAGTTCTGGTGGCAAAAGACAAACTTGTTATCCACAGTGAAATGTGGAATGTCTCTGAATCCTCACCATAATGTGTTGTCAAGAGGAAATTCCCAGGAGCAGAATGCAACGATATGTCCCTGTGAAAAACCGTACACGGTGATGGGGTCAACACATAGCAGTACACACAGCTTAAGGACCCTCTGATTGTATATAAAGATTGGTGGCTTCTGATTCCTCCTGACTATGCCACAAAACAAGCTCCTTCCATATAGGGGGTGTTTCGTGGCAATATTTGAAGGACTCGTTAACTTCTAATTTTCGGACTACATCACAGGGTCCCTTAACTAACAAATCAAGCTGAACATAACTGTATATAGTCTTGTTTATCATTGTATGACCCCAGAGGCTGGTCCTGTAGGTCACAACACACAGGCCATTATTACAAAGGTCACAACATAGGTAATACACACAGCTGCTCACATAATAATAGGGTGCAAGAGACATCATATAATATTGTAGTGATGCAGTAGTTATCCTTTACCTCTTGTCAGTAGTCTATAGTTAGGCTCTAGCTGGCTAGGTCCTGCATTAGTACAGTACCATAATCTTGTAGGTCTGTTTGCCGTGTGACTTTCCTGATCCAGCTTCACCTCCTTTCACTCACATTCTTAAAGTACCTGAAAATAAGCAAACATTAGCGATATTCAGAGTGATGACTACCATTTAATGAGGAAAAAGTAGCAAAATCAAACAATATTTGATCTACTCTAACCAAAGTGAAGGTGATCATAGTTTAATTAGGCTTATTACTGTACATGTACAAACCTTGAAGTAATATTGTACATTGGTCTGCCACTTGATAACAAAACCAGACACAGAAATGAAAGTTTTAAATGTAGATTTATGTTGAAGTGATGAAAAATCTAACACCATAAACATTGTACAGTATTAACATTATTAACCTACACCAGTGAACATATATTACAAGCATGTACTGCATATATTACAAGCATGTACTGCATATATTCCCATTATTGACAGCTATATTTGAAAATACAGTAGTCAATAAATGATAAAAGAAGAGGAAAACATTTGCAGTTTATGAAGGAAAAGAGAATTCATAAGAAAAAACCGGATGAACCTTCTGGTATAAGAAAGTGAGCCTGATATGAATAGAAAATGTGGTGCAGGGCATCACAAACCGTGACCCACATTTTTTTTTTTTTTTCCCTTTCTTCATAGTAACCATGGTATTAGATTTAGATGTACGGTACAGTATTAAACTTGTTGTGTAAGTACAGTGTATCTTTTAGCATAGTATGTATGCACATATGCATTGTGATAGGACCAGTTGCTACAGGTTGTAGAAAGTGCTTTATTTTTCCTCATTATTCTAGGAAAATGTCTCTTGTGATCTTGACAATGACCTTCACCAAATATCACCAGAATTGTATATGTTCTGAACTGGTAGTTAAAAGCCCATGTGTTCACCTACATAGTAACAGACAGACCGGTCCAAAACCTCTACTCTGCTCCCACTACCAAAGGGTGATTGCATAAATAATACAGGTAAATACAGCACTTTACCAGTACAGTACATACAAAGAGGTACCAGTCAACCATATAACCTGATATGAACAGGTTAGAGTAGTATACAAATAGAGTCCTGTACAAGCATGTTAAATGGTAGACTACACTCCCACCAAAGCATAGATGGCTAATTTTCAGGCTACCCACTTTTACCACATGTATTAATCTTGAACCATAACTGTGGCAACGGACATGATAAATAAATAAGATTGCAAGTGATAAAGAGGATGTTAACAATCAGAATTAAACTTGACATTCTTTTACTGTCAATGTTTCAACAGAGGATACACCCACTGCTGTTATTTATTTATTTATTTCAATCCTTTGTTGGTATGTTAATATAAGTAGTACGCCTAGTGTTGAAATATTGACAATAATATACGTGAACACTTTTCCCCTCTCATGCATGGATAGTCACCAGTTTCTCAGGTTTAAGAGTATTTTAAGTGCTCACATTACTTGATTATATTGTATCTGTTTACCACATGTTTCGGTATACAGTACAGTACTGTAGGACTAGTATGGGCAAATCTGATGCATCAAAGAACTGAAACACCAAAGCTTAGAATATTATATTATATTATAGCTATATATGTGAGTCACCCATGCTCGAAAGGGTTAGTCTTGATGCTACTGAATTGTCCTTTTGTCACATAGAGCAACTTTGATGATAAATGGGGGGGCAGGGATGTTTATAATGCACATATTTCTGATGACAACCTGATACTGTACTATTCTCTTGACGTGTTCATTGTTGACAGAACTCCCGGCTAGCTCACTCTTCAATTGACCTTTCATATATATTTTTCGCATGTGATATATACATATATATATATAAATATATATAAATATATTCCTTTTTTTATGAGGTTCCCACCTGTGTTATTTCCAGAAACAAATCTATGAGTGTGCAACAAAATGGCTGTGTATAAATTGTTCTTAAATACATTACTGTTTGCACTCATAATAGAGTTGAGGAATGTGATGTAAAGGAAAAGAATGGAATATTGATATGTGGGAAATAGGAGTGCAGGAGAAGAATGGGGTTGAGCAAGAGAAAGGAGAAAGGGAGTGGAGTGGAGAGAAGGTTATCTATCTAACATAGGTGATTGAGAAAAAAAAAATGAAAAGAGGGAGGGGATGATAAAGCAACAAAGGAGGATAAAATACAAAAAGGAAGGAGTAGGGGAAGTAGTAACAGAGTGTGGTTGAAAACAAAGAGGGAAGGAAGAACATAGTATGTTTCTGAGTTGATGAAGCCTTTAGTTGTGCAGGTAACTGATTCATAAACCCGGTGCAGACTAAGCCAAGACTAACATTGAGTTTCATTATCCTTTACAAGATATTAACACACCATTCCAGTTGGGTTCTGTGACACTGATTATTTTTGGAACCTTTTTAGTATAACAAACTTCATATTGGAATCGTTTCTTTCAGTACATGGTTAACCAATCTTTTTATAATTCAAATATACTGGTAGGTAAGAAATAATTTATGGATGGAATGGGAAATAGTACCATAATGTAACTTTATACAGTACTTTTATACAATATTTTAGCCTACTGTATGTTTTAATTCTTTTCAACCCCTGAAACAAAAGTCCACTTGAGTATTGTATATGGCTGCTGATCAGAGGATAGTTAATTAAGTACCAAACCAACTAACGTAACTCCTTTCTTATTAGTAAAAGACAAGGAAGATTTCTTATGTTCCCATGATTTGCTTATTGTGTACAGTCGGCAAAAAAAAAAAGTATTGAAACTGCCCTATGAAATATTTTAGTTAATTTCAATGTAAGGGTGGTTCCAATATTTTATTTGCAGACTGTACATGGATGGATTGATGAAAAGGTTGAGGCAAGAATTATGTACACCATCACAACACACACAATAACCTACTACAGTACAATATAGCTTATTTATAGGTACACATCACGTCATAACATACAACACACAAACAACAACATAAATCATCCCAATCCACCACAATACCACTCGATAATACATTAACACCTCTGAATAGAATAATACCTGTTTGTCTGTCTATCTGTCTGTCTTTCAACCACTCCTTGCCTTCCTTCCTTCCTCATCTACCTTTCTGTGTATCTCCCTTTCTCCATCTTTCTATCTCTATCTATCCACCATTTTTCGTCCCCTTCTCCCTCTCCACCACCACTCATAATAACACACAATCAACACCTCTGAATATAATAATGCCTATCTGTCTGTCTTTCCACCACCCCTTCAGTCCTTCCTCATCTACCTATCTGTCTGTCTCCCTCTCTCCATCTTTCATTCTCTATCTCTCCACCATTTTTCGTCCCCTTCTCCCTCTCCACCACCTCTGAATATAATAATGCCTATCTGTCTGTCTTTCCACCACCCCTTCAGTCCTTCCTCATCTACCTTTCTGTTTGTCTCCCTCTCTCCATCTTTCATTCTCTATCTCTCCACCATTTTTCGTCCCCTACTCCCTCTCCACCACCACCACCACCACCACTCTCCTGTCCTGTCTCCCCCTGTCCCCTAAGGCCTGAAATGTTAACAGGGTTCAACCAGAGGCTTCACCTTTCTTTTTTCCATTACATTTTATACATATACTCTTACTCGCTTGTTGTACACGATATTCAATAGACAAAACACAAAAATATCACATCGGCATACGTATCTATATGGTCAATTCAATAAAAACTTGATTTCCCAAACTTTGTATCAATTTATCACTGTGAATGTTGACCTACTCTGTGTCAAAAAGTAATGATGTGTATGTACTACTTGTGAAAAATAAATTATACAGTAAATATTAAAAGGTATTACGTACAAGTGTTGCCAATTCTGCTGTAAGAGGAAATTCACAGCAAAGTCTAAAGAGCCCCACACAAGAAATAAAGTAATTCAACATCATACAAGTTAATTAAGGACCCAAGTGATGTATAAATTGGAGATAAACGAGTCCTTCAAATATTGCCATGAAACACCTACCTACCTTCATTAATTAAAGGAGCTTGTTTCGTGGCATAATCAGGAGGAATCAGAAGCCACCAATTAAATCTCATACACGATCAAAGAGTACAGTCACGAGCACTAATAAGTATTCAGGTGTGCTTCGAATATACCCAGAGACAGTAAATAAATACACAATATAATATCTCCATTGGAATTACTTCGTTGGTGAATTGGATTGTTTAAAGCTTCAATCAAAGATGTATACTTATTACTGCTCGTGTCAGTACCTTAACTAAAGCTCTTAATAATACTTACCTCAGTGGAATAAGTAGAGGAGTAGCATGTGTCAATGTGGTTTTAAGGGGAAAGTTCTGTGTTGGTAAATCTGGAGCAACTGAATCCTCCAAACTATTCCAAGCAACAGAACACCATTATTTTTGTTCATCTGGTCCTGTTTCCGTGGCATACTTTGGAGGAATCAAGGCACTCCAATGTACCAAAAAAGAATTACCACCTTAAGAAAGAATCCCACAAAATTAATGTCCTCGCCTGAAATAAAAAAAAAATAGAAAAAAAATAATTAAGATAAGAGTGAGAGGCAGATTCGTTCGAGTTGCCTAGATAAGATAACAGACCCCCCCCCAAAAAAAAAAAAAAAAAAAAAATCAATATTCGGTTTGTCTGAGTTACCGGGAACAGTTCAGATGTAAAAATCTTAAAACACGAGGCTGAGAATGTCAAATTAATTCTCTCTCTCTCTCTCTCTCTCTTGTCAGTAATCTCTCCCTCCCTCTCTCTCTCTTGTCAGTAATCTCTCTCTCTCTCTCTCTCTCTCTCTCTCTCTCTCTCTCTCTCTCTCTCTCTCTCTCCACATTTCACTCTAATAACTGTATTTACCGAGAGACCAAATGTGGGGGGAAGTCCCGGATTAAACCCATATCTCTTATCAGGCTAAACTCGATCTTATCATTACCTTCCCTAAGCCCCGTAATCGCGTGCAACCCCCAACCACCCTCACCCCCACCCCATCCCCAAGTGAAGGCATTTTGGGGCCCTTTTTTTTTTTTTTTTTTTTTTTTCCATAATGTGATACAGTTTGGGCATGCATGGATTTCAAGGATTATTATATGTATGTATGTATGTTACCGGGACCAAGTTTATTAATTATGGAGGAAGTTCAGTGTTGGTAAATAAATCTTCCAAACTACTATTTTCCAAGTAACAGAACACCATTAATTAATTTTGTTTTATCTGGGGGTCCTGTTATCTCAAATTATTCCAAGTAACAGAACACCATTAATTTATTTTGTTTCATGTGGTCCTGTTATCTCAAACTATTTTCTAAGTAACAGAACACCATTAATTTATTTTGTTTTATGTGGTCCTGTTATCTCAAACTATTTTCAAAGTAACAGAACACCATTAATTAATTTTGTTTTATCTGGTCCTGTTATCTCAAATTATTTTCCAAGTAACAGAACACCATTAATTTATTTTGTTTCATCTGCGGGTTCTGTTTCCTGGCATACTTTGGAGGGATCAAGGCACTCCAATGTAACAAAAGTGAATTACCCCCTCAAGGAATTATTGTGGTGAACTGTGGAATGAACAAGTTATATTTTATTGATCTATTTTCGAGGACGAGGCCATGTAGCTGCTGAATTGAGTTAGATTAGGAAGAGTAAACTTGGATTGGATTAGATTAGTGTAGATTAGGTTAGGACGAGTAAAAAAAAAAATAGGTTGGATTAGATTAGAGTATATTAGGACGAGTGAAATAATTAGATTAGATTAGAGTAGAGTAGATTAGGACTAGTTAAAGAAAATAGGAAAGGATTAGATTAGATTGGGTTGTTGTTGTGTTGTATCGAGTGAAATCCCCCTCCCCCCAAAAAAAAAAACAACAACTATATGACTGTATTTACATGCCAATTAATTACTACAGGACTTAAACTACTTCAAACCAAACAAAAAAAACTCCGAATTGAATACAAACTCCAAATTGAATACAAAATACAAACTGATTACAAACTAAAATCTGAATACAAACTCCAAATTGAATACAAACTGAATACAAACTATAAATTGAATACAAACTGAATACAAAATACAAATTGAATACAAACTACAAACCGAATACAAGATACAAATTGAATACAAACTAGAGAATACAAACCTCAAAGCGAACACAGTTGGATAATACGTTACCTTCCCAAGACACTATTATTATTATTATTATTATTATTACTGAGCGCAGGGCAGTGTGTGTGTGTGTGTGTGTGTGTGTGTGGTGGGGGAGAGGGGGAGGGGAGGGGTAAGGGGGATATTATACTGTACCTATAATATCTGTGGTCTCATTATATTATATTTTATTATAATTATATTGCATTAAGTCTACGTTACATCAAGGAACCCTGTGATGTAGTCAGAAAAAAAAAGTTGGAGGTAAATGAGTCCTTCAAATATGGCCACGAAACACACACACACACACACACACACACACTCTTTCTTCACACACACACACACACACTCTTTCTTCAAACACACACACACACACACACACACACACACTCTTTCTTCACACACACACACACACACACACACACACCTCTATGGAAGGAGCTTGTTTCGTGGTTATAATCTGGAGGAATCAGAAGCCTCCAAATATATCATACACGATCATAGGGTCTCAAAGGGGAATTTCTCATTATTGTTGTTGGTGAATTGGAGTGACTCTGATTCCTCCAAACTATGCCAGAAAACAGGATGGTATTATAAAGGATCTGTTTCGTGGCATAGTTTGGAGAAATCAGTAGAGACCTTCCTTCTATTTCACCAACCAAAGAATCTCTCCTTAAGGTGGTAATTATTTTTTTGTTACATTGGAGTGCCTTGATTCCTCCAAAGTATGCTAGGAAACAGGACCAGAAGAGCAAAAGTAATGGTGTTCTGTTGTTGCTTGGAATAGTTTGGAGGATTCAGTTGCTCCAGATTTACCAACATAAAACTTGGTATGGGAATTGGTAGGCTGCTTCTGATTCCTCCTGACCATGCCACGAAACACACACACCCTTTCCATTTAGGTAGGTGTGTGTGTGTGTGTGTGTGTGAAGAAAGAGTGTGTGTGTGTGTGTGTGTGTGTGAAGAAAGAGTGTGTGTGTGTGTGTGAAGAAAGAGTGTGTGTGTGTGTGTGTGTGTGTGAAGAAAGAGTGTGTGTGTGTGTGTGTGTGTGTGTGTGAAGAAAGTGAGTGTGTGTGTGTGTGAGAAGAAAGAGTGTGTGTGTGTGAAGAAAGAGTGTGTGTGTGTGTGTGTGTGTGAAGAAAGAGTGTGTGTGTGTGTGTGTGTGTGAAGAAAGAGTGTGTGTGTGTGAAGAAAGAGTGTGTGTGTGTGTGTGTGTGTGTGTGTGAAGAAAGAGTGTGTGTGTGTGTGTGTGAAGAAAGAGTGTGTGTGTGTGTGTGTGTGAAGAAAGTGTGTGTGTGTGTGAAGAAAGAGTGTGTGTTTGTGTGTGTGTGTGTGTGTGAAGAAAGAGAGTGTGTGTGAAGAAAGAGAGAGTGTGTGTGTGTGTGTGAAGAAAGAATGTGTGTGTGTGTGTGTGTGTGTGTGTGTGTGTGTGTGTGTGTGTGTGTTTCGTGGTAATATTTGAAGGACTCGTTTAACTCCAATTTCACGACTACATCACAGGGTCCCTTTACGGAATTATATGTTTTTTTTTTTTTTTTTTTTTTTTTTTTTTTGTAGTACCATTAGTTTTGACTTTAATAAACTTTGGGACAATTATTTTTATTTTCCTCTTTTTGTGCTTTGCTGTTTGAAGTTATAGATATAGATTTTTATTTTTATTATTATTATTTTTTTTTTTCTTCATTATTCGTTTTTTTTTTTTTTTTTTTTTTTTTTTTTTTTTTTTTTCGTCCAATGTTTTCCTTCGATCCACTTGCTGGTTCTTCCACATTTTTTTCCTCCACTTATAGTTTCCTCTTGACCCTTACCTCCACCTCTTTTTCCCTCCACCATCTCTCTCCTTTTACCTCTCCATCTCTTCCTCCACTATCTCTCCCTCCACTTCTTTTACCTCTACATCATTTCCTCCACCTCCTCTCCATCTCCTCCACCTTCTCTTTCCTCTCCATCTCCTCCTCCACCTTCTCTCTCCTCTCCATTTCCTCCCCTACCTACTCTCTCCACTCCACCTTTTTCCCCACTTCCTCTCCATCTCCTCCACCATTTCTCTCCTCCTCCACCTTCTCTCCATCTCCTCCTCCACCATTTCTCTCCTCTCCATCTCCATCTCCATCTGACATTTCCCCTTCCATCTGGTTTGACTCAAAGATTAATAACATCATCAGATTCCGTACTCCAGCTCAGACTAATTTTTTCTTTAATCATTGGCAACAATATCAAATTAACCATTATTACCCAAGTCATTTTCCAGGCGTGGTTTT
>JAWQEG010005773.1:0-14504 GCA_033782935.1 Petrolisthes cinctipes | reverse complement strand
CTCTCTCCCTTCTTTTATCATAGGCTCATTCGTCTTGTTCCTTCCTTCTTCCCCCGTTCTCTCTCTATACATTATCCCCATTCCTTCCTACATTAATTAAGTTATGTGTTTTATCTTTTCATAATTAAACTGTATGTATCAACTTAGGCTTTCCATTTTTCTTCGTTTTTTTTTTCTTCTCTATGTGTCTCCTCTTGTTCTACTTCACTTTTTTCATCTTTTTTCTCTTATAATTTCCTTCCTCTTCCATTAAATCACATTTTCCCATCCTCTTTATCCTTTCCTTTCCCATTTCTTGTCATCTCTACCTCTTTTCTCTTTCTTCCCTATCTGCTCCTCCTCCTTTTTCTTCTCTTTTGTCTCCTTCCTTCCTTCCTTCCTTCTTTATTTTCTATCTCTTTTCCTAAATATCTTCCTTTCTTCCCCTTTTCCTCCCTACCTTCCTTCCTTCCTTCCTTCCTTCTTTCATTCCTTTCTCCCTACCCTCTTTCCTTTCTTTTTTCCCTTCTCCCTTCGTTCTCTCATTCCTTCTTTCCTTACCCCATTCCTACCTTCCCCCCCATTCCTACCTTCCCCCCATTCCTACCTTCCCCCACATTCCTACCTTCCCCCACATTCCTACCTTCCCCCTAATTCCTACCTTCCACCCCATTCCTATCTTTCCCCCATTCCTACCTTCCCCCCCATTCCTACCTTCCCCCTATTCCTACCTTTTCCCCGTTCTTACCTTTTCCCCTCATTCCTACCTTCCCCCAATTCCTACCTTCCCCCCAATTCCTACCTTTCCCCCCATTCCTACCTTCACTCCCATTCCCCTCCACTCCCATTCCCCTCCACTCCCAGCTTCCAGACCTAATGGGGCGACCTTGCGTACCCATTCACTCCCCATTACTGCCGTCACCTTTCCATTAGACTGATCATGATGGGTAGAAGATGGGACATGGGGCGGGGACCTTTGATGGAAGGGAAGGAAGGAAGGAAGGAAAAAATGAGGCAGGGATAGAAAGGGAGGGGCAAGAGGAGAGAAAGTAAGAGAGGTTGGGAGGGAAAGGGAGGGGAAGGAAAGAAAAAATGAAGGGCTGGAGAGAAAGAGAAGGAGCAAGGAGAGAGAAAATGAAAGGTTGGAGAGAAAATGAAAGGTTGGAGAGAAAGAGAAGGAGCAAGGAGAGAGAAAATGAAAGGTTGGAGAGAAAATGAAAGGTTGGAGAGAAAGGGAGGGGCAAGGAGAGAGAAAATGAAAGGTTGGAGAGAAAGGGATGGACAAGGAGAGAGAAAATGAAAGGTTGGAGAGAAAGGGAAGGAGCAAAAGGAGAGAAAATGAAAGGTTAGCAGAAAAGGAAAGGCTGGAGAGAAAGGGAGGGGCAAGGGGAGAGAAAGTAAGAAAGGTTGGGAGGGAAAGAACAAAATAAGAAGAGGCATGCAGGATAAAGAAGAGATTTAGGAAGAGAAATGGAAACCTAGAGAATAAAAGGAGAAAGTATGAGACATGATTGGCTGGAAAGATAAAGAGGAAGGAAGTAGTCATTTGCCTCCTTGTTCCTCCTGTGTGTGTGTGTGTGTGTGTGTGTGTGTGTGTGTGTGTGTGTGTGTGTGTGTGTGTGTGTGTATGTGTGTGTGTGTGTGTGTGTGTGTGTGTGTGTGTGTGTGTGTGTGTGTGTGTGTGTGTGTGTGTGTGTGTGTGTGTGTGTGTGTGTGTGTGTGTTATTATCATTGCTCTTTCTCTATTTTTCTGAGTGTTTTTCTTCCTTTTCCCCCTTTTTCTCTTATCTCTTCTGTTTTCCTTTCTTTTTCCTATTTTCTCTCATGCAGGCTTTTTCTCTGTCTCCCTGTCTGTCTCATTTTCATCTGACTACCAACCCTATCTTTCTACCAACCTACACACCTCTTACCTACCCACGTGCTAGCCTTCTATTTACATTCCTATGTTTTTGTCTACCTACCTATTACTTTACCGATCTGTCTATCTAACTATCCTTGTCTCGCCCTCCCTACCTACCTACCTACCTTCCTACCTACCTACCTACCTACCTACCTACCTACCTACCTACCTACCTACCTACAGTATCTTCCTACCTATACCTACCTACCTACAGTGTCTTTCTACCTACCTACCTACCATATCTTCCTACCTACCTCCCTACATCCTTTCCTGACTACCTACTTCCCTACCTACTTCCCCCCCTACCTAACCCTCACCCTTGACACACGCTCCCTCCTACCCTCCCTCCCTCCCTCCACTCAAGCACATTCCCCCCTCTTGTTCCATTCTTTTCAGCCTAAAATAATTGATATTTGCTCTCCTTTGTTCCCCGGTAAAAGGACTTTGATGTGTGTCCAGCCAGGGTCATACAAAGGAGAGAGAGAGAGAGAGAGAGAGAGAGAGAGAGAGAGAGAGAGAGAGAGAGAGAGAGAGAGAGAGAGAGAGAGAGAGAGAGAGAGAGAGAGAGAGAGAGAGAGAGCAAATATGAGATACGAAAAGAAAGATAGAGATCAAAAGAAAGACAAGATAATATGCTTATGTATCGAGATGTAGATAGATTTGATAGATAAAGATAGATAGACAGATAGATAATAATGAAAACGTTCTGACACATACAGAAATGAAGTTAAAATTGTATCGTGACACCCGGTTGCCGAGTGTACGAGAGGAATGAAAAGAAAAGTGTTAGGAAAAGGAAAGGAATGAGAAATGGTGAGTTGGAAGGATTATATAGAACGACCGACCTTGAATGAGGATGAGGAGACTTGTGGACATAAGAAGAGAGAGAGAGAGAGAGAGAGAGAGAGAGAGAGAGAGAGAGAGAGAGAGAGAGAGAGGCCCGAGAGAAAGGAGAGGTCATGTGCTTAGGCAGGATTAAGAAGTAGATGATGGTGGTGGTAGTGGTGGTGGTGGTGGGGATGACTGGTGGAAAGAGAGTTGGAATTCCAGGTAAAGGATAAAGAAAAAAAAAGTTAAATGGGTCAGGGATAAAGAAAGCAATAATAGGGAAAGGTGGAGGTGAGGAGAATCTGGTGTGAGAGGGAATTAAGGAGAATTTGGTGTGAGAGGGAATTAAGGAGAAACTGGTATTGTGATATAGTTATTGTCTTTTAGAAAATAAAATTGTACAAAGCGATAGGAGTTTTTTTTTTTTTTTTTTTTTTTTTTTTTTTTTTTTTTTTTTTGCTTGTTATAATATTGATGTGTCCAACTAATTCATGTCCAGGGTTAAGTGGGTGAGCTTTTGTTGGTGATCTGAAGGCTGCTGAGTCATCCAAACTCTGCCACAATACAGCCCTTATATACCGAGGGAACCTGTTTCGTGGATTAATTTGAAGGAATCGATTGCCTTCATTTCGCCGACCAGATCTTGCTCCCAATAATGAAATACAGTTATTGAAGAGCAAATGTGAAATGGTGAATGAGAATTAGTGCATCAATAAATATTTACTTGTTTGTTGTTACGAGTTAGACTAGGCTAATCTTTATAGGGCATTACTTTTTTTACGATACCGTATAATTATGAACTAACTCCTTTGGAAGCCTTGCACCTTTTTACTGGAGCACACTTATGTATTATTTATAGTGGTGACAAACGGAAATATTATGTAGGGTCCTTAATTTAGTACGTGGAAAAGCAGTTCATATCCCATCCTTTGTCATTCTTCCCCATTATTTTCAATTCACTACATCTATTCTCTCCCTCCTTAACATCTTTCCTCCCTGCCTCTGCCCCCGTCAATACCTCACTCCCTCCCTCTCTCTCACCCTGCCTCTTCCTCTCTCTCACCCTCCCTCTCTCTGCCTCTCCCTCTCTCTCTCTCTCCCTCCCTCCCTTCCTTCCTTCTCTCTCTCTCTATCCCTCCCTTCCTTCCTTCTCCATGCCGTAGGTGAAGGCACGAAGAGGAAGCATCTTAGGACTCAGGAGACAACACGGAAATGTCCACAGGCTGAGTTTGGTGAGCGTGAGGAGACGAAGAGAGAGAGAAAGGAAGAGAGATGAGTCGGAGGGATGCTGGGAAGAAAGAGAGGCACTAAAAGGCTGATGAGATAGGAAGGGGAGGGGGCAAAGGGATACTTAAAGAGATGATAAAGACGTGCACGATGTCTCTGTTAAGTTAGAGCAGAAAATTAGTTTCAAACGTTACAGCAACTTTGAGCACCTGTAGGAATTAAGGAGATTAGTACTTACGATTCTGTTTAAGTCTCTTGTACAGGCTACAGTATTATTATCATTTATACCGTCCAAGTTCAGTATTTTCTGGCAACTTGATTACTCATTGCTGTTCATTGTTTCCTTTCCTTGTATTGTGTATATTCTTTTGTACCAATAAGAAGCATGGTATTCTACTAGGGCATGTTATCAAAAGAGGGATGTTAAGGTGTGTCATAGTACACTCTTTTAGTTACTTATGTCGATTTTTGCGGGTCGTGGTTACCTAAACTACCCTTACTTGACCTGGCTGAGGGAGACCATGTTCGGGTCCACCTATACAATCCCTTGGAGGTTTACTGGAACAACAAAAATGATACTAAGTTACCTTGTTCTTTATTTAGCAACTATTTGTTTATCCATCACATCAAATTATCTCGTATATATAACATAACTTAGATATACCTTCTATTAAGAGTAAGTCCAGACCACCCAGACTGATGCTTCCAAATGACGTGACCCATCCTAACCCACCCTGTCCAGCACACCCGCCCAGTCACACCCAACCGACCCACCCATCATTAGCAACCTCGAATATGGGTCCTCTGGAAATGATCATCTAAAGTAGGACACACCCACTGATGGAGGGGGGGTGGGGGGTGGAAGGGGGGATGAAGAGTGATGGGTGGATATATAATGTGTGGGTGAGGGGCAGGTGGATGTATAATGTGTGGATGATTGAGAGAGAGATACAGTATTGAAGTGGAGGGTAGGTGGATTAAATAATGCAAGTGTACGCGTTGTAAAGCGAGTGGATGAAGAACTTTGGGTGAAAAATAATGCAATGGGAAGAGATGAGAATGATGAATGAAAAACTATGGATGTTGACTTGTTGAGCGGACGAGGGACGTTGATGTAGAGATTTTTTTTTTTTTTTTTTTTTTTTCTTTTCTTTTTTTCTTTTTTTTTTTTTTTTTTTTAGATGAGGAACAAGTGTTAATTAAGTGTTGTAAATGGATGAAGGACAGTTACATACTATTCTCCGTTCCCAACTTTTCTTCCCTTCCTTTTTGCTTCAGTTTTTTCTTTTTTTCTTTGTTTATTTGTCTACCCTTCCTTCCTTTTATCTCACCATCCTCATCTGCTTCTTTCTCTCTATCATTCTTCTCTCACGCCTCTTCCCTTCTTCTTTCCTTCCTCTCTTTATATATAATCTTTCTTTGCCTCATCCTTCTTCTCTCGTTCTTCCTCCCTACCCTCTTTCTTTCTCAACCCCATCTTCTCCCTTCAGTATTTTCCTTTTCCCTATTCCATCTCTCGTCTTCATGCAGTCTATCATTTATTTCTCCCTTTCTCTCCCTCTCCCTCCACACATTCTGCCCAGGCTACTACAGACTACAGACCACCCACCTCGCTCCACACCACACTAAATGCATCATGCTCTGCCACCCTTCTCTACTCACTTCTTACATCCCTTCCCTCTCTTCTTTCCTCCCTCCTTCCCTCCCAGCTCTACTCACTTCTTCCATCCCTTCCCTATCTCATTTACTCCCAGCTCTACTCACTTCTTCCATCCCTTCCCTCTCTTCCTTCCTCTCCTCCCTCCATCTCTTCCTTCCTCTCCTCCCTCCATCTCTCCATTCCTTCCCTCCATCTCTCCCTTTCTCCCCTCCCTTCTCACTCCTTCCATCCTCTTCCTTTCTCTTTACCTCTCTCCTTCTCATCCATACTCTACCATCCTCCCATTTCCTCTCTCTCTATCTTCCTCTCTCCCTCTTTTATCCACACTCCTTGCAAGGATTATTATGTATGTTGCTGTTTGGAGATCCTTTGTATTCCTTTGTATGATCCACATTCTTTCTTCCCTCCCATTCACTTGTCCCTCCTCACTACTTGCATTCTCTCTCTTATAACCCCTTCCCTCCTCTCCATCCTTCCCTTTTGCCATCCCACCTCTACCCCACAACCTTTACTCCTCCCCATCATTTCCTTTCTCTCTCTCTCGACATCCCACTCACTCTTCGATTTTTTCATTGACAACAACTGTACAAAGGAAAGGAAGGGAATTGTAGGGAATGATTATAGTGAGTATGTAGGACGATAGCAATATTGTATATACAGAAGATTTATTATGCAACTTAATATGGCTTCGTTTATAGTGTGTGTTGAATGGATGTTGGTGTGTTCATAAAAGACCATTTCCTACTAAGTGTATATGTGTGTTGTATGTTTTCATTTTGTATTCAAGGAGGAGCTTGGATCAGGGTTTTCTTGATTCATGAATTATTTTAACAATCCTTGTGAATTGAAGTGTTTTACAATAAGAATATTGAGTGGTCAAAATATATGAAGCTACACTGTGGACCATTTTCACTTACAGTATGCAAATATAATAATAAGGGATGTTAATAGGAAAACTTTTATAATTGCATAGTTTGGGGGCATTAAGAGTGTCCAATTCACAGACAACTGGTTTTCAAGAGATTACCGTACTCCTTTTCAATCAGTGTAAGCAACCAGTAGTGTACAAATACATGGAATATAAACATACCGTGTTAGGAAAGGTTAAGAAGATACTGACTCTACATGAGGTGAGTGACTGGGGTTTGATCCATTAATAATAAGGGGTTCTGTATGGGTGATGCGAGCTCACGTTTTGGGTCCCTTAATTAATTACAGGCGTTTATGGGGTAGCTATTTAAGGGTAATGAAGGGGGAAAGGTGGGACGGATTGAATCAAAATGGGCACTTTGATTTCTGTCTTGGGTGGTCCTTCCTCGTCGTGTTGTTGTTATTGTTGTTCCTCGTGTGTGTGTGTGTGTGTGTGTGTGTGTGTGTGTGTGTGTGTGTGTGTGTGTGTGTGTGTGTGTGTGTGTGTGTGTGAGAGAGAGAGAGAGAGAGAGAGTTTTGAGTGTGTGTGCATGGGTGTGAGTTTGTGTGTGTGTGGATGTGAGTTTGTGTGTGTGTGTGGGTGTGAGTTTCTGTGTGTGTGTGTGTTTTCGTGCTGATTATGTGTTACATTTTGTGTGTGTGTGTGTGTGTGTTGAGGGATGGCTATACCACTTTGAGCCACCTGTTACCCCTGGCGGAATCTCAAGGCCAAACAAAAAGGTCCTCGGAGGCATGGCGTGCATGGCGTATGGCTGGGTCCTCCTCTGGGTCCTTGTGTGTTCTTTTGAGGGGATGTAATTTTTTTTTTTTTTTTCTATTTTGATGAATTTTTGTGAGTTCTTTTCGGGATGTTTTTATTTTGAGGGTTTCTTTATTAATGTTCATAGATATTTTTGTGCTGTAGATTAGGGAATACTTTTAGTTTTTAGTTAACTTTCTGAGACATCTGATAGTATTTTCGGGACATTCAAGTTTGCCTTTCGACTTAAAAAACAAAAAAACAAAAAAAAACAGCAGTTGTCGTAAATTTTCTCATACCAGTGTTATTATAAGCTTCATAATTATATAACTGTGCCACTGTGACTCTCCCAATATGAGTGTATGATTATGAAATGTCCACGTATGTACATCGGTGTGTGGCCGGAAGTTTGAGTATCGGTGAATATACGCATTTACGGATATCGTTCAGTTTGAGGATGTGTGAGTGTGTCAGTAGTGTGGGTTGCCTCTGCCGTGCTTCCTGTGTCCGCTGGTGGGTGACGCTGACCGGTGTTGCCAATTCAGCGGATTTCACGAACAGTAAATAACTTTATGTTTGGTCTAAAAAGTAGAGCTGCTTCGCAAAAAAACCAAGGCCAAAGCAGAAGAAGAAGCATAATAAAATGAAACCAATAAAAATCTAATAACAGAGGATAAGTACAGAAACAGATTATAGATTATTATAACACAGGGCTATTTATTGTGTTGGCTACTGGATTTTAATTGGGCTGCTTTTTTATTCCTGGCTTCTTTTGTGCTGGCTGTGTTGTGGTGGAAGTGGGAACGCTGACCCCCAGGAAGCGTCAGTGACCCGTGCAGCTGTGGGGCAGGATGTTAGACGTGCTGGAGTGGAAAGGAAGAAGGGGGAAAGGAAGAGGAAGTTGGGTATACTGTAGGAAGAAAGGTGGGATGAAGGAAGGAAGAACGACAAAGGGAGAAGGAAGTACTGTAAGGAGAGAGACGGAGAGATGAGGAAGGGAGGGTAAAAGACGTCACACACAAGTCCTTACACAGAGTATCTATAGCTTTATACAGGCCCCCCATAACACGTCACCACAACACTTCATTCTCACCAGGACCTAAAACACACACACACCTACCGTACCTCCTTTCAACACCTTATTAGTATCCAGGCTCCCACACATGGCCTCCTTTCAACGCCTTATAATAGCTAGGCCTAGGAACTTTCACACGCCCCCTCATAACACTGTATATAGTACCCAGGTTACCTTATACACGCCCCTTACAACACCTTACAAGAAAAAACACAACACTCATCTTTCCCACGAGAACCATAACCATGACCCTGTGGCTTTGTTGATTAAAAGTAAACAGGTAGCCTGTATTAGTGGTAGATGTCAGCGAGAGGAAATAAAACTTTACTTCCACTCACTTTTTCGCTTAGTCTTGCACAAACCCGTTACAAAAATTAGTCCAATAAGTGGATGAGATGTATAGTGAAAAAAGTCTCTTACACACAGAGAGTTCCCCAAATATACTCCGATAATTAACAAAGGAAAAGGTGAAAAAAAGTTACTTATATCCTCTCTCCTTGCTACGACAAAAAGTAACCTTTTCCCACTGACATCTCAGTGTAACAGGAAAAAGAATACCTGGAAACAAGCACAAAAGTAAACCATAATACAGTAAAAAGTAAATCCTCGAAGAGAAAGCATTAGTATATAAGAAATGACCATAAAATACTTGAGTACAGCAGAAAATACAGAGAGAAAGATGCTTATAAAATCTAGCTTGGTATCCCTCTAATTCCCAGACTGGAAAGTGAACCTTGATACGACTCAAGTGGCGGCTAATGAAGAAGTGTTTGCATAGAGACAACACACTATGCTAATGATGTTGGCAGAGTGGGGGTGTGGCATGTGTGGAGGAGTGGGTGGGTGAGTGGGAGATGGAACAGTAGGTGGAGGTGGTGGAGGGACGGAAAATAGATGGTGGGCGTGGGAATAAGGATAGTGTAGATGGTGAGGGGATGGTAAGATAGTGGGAGTGGAAGAAGGATGTTTGGGGAGCGAATAGTAACAGTGTAGATGGTGGTATGATAGGTGGAAGTGGAAGAAGGATGGCTGGGATGGGAATAGTAACAGTGTGGATGGTATGATAAGTGGAAGTGGAGGAAGGGTGGTTGGGGTGGGAATAGTAACAGTGTGGATGGTGGTATGATAGGTGGAAGTGGAGGAAGGGTGGTTGGGGTGGGAATATTAACAGTGTGGATGGTGGTATGATAGGTGGAAGTGGAGGAAGGGGGGATGGGGTGGGAATGGTGAAAATGTAGGTGATGTTGCGGACGTGGTGATAAGATAGCCCCTGGCTAGTACAGTGGTAACGCGCCTGCCTCGCATCCGTGAGGTCGGCAGATCGAGCCTCGCCCAGGCCCGAGAGTTTAAAAACTGTTTACTGGGGGGCTACTGCCATGGCTGGGCACCATGGTGGGGAGTTGGGCTTGCCTGGCTGACGTTCAGGAGAGTATCTCATCAGAGATAGATACCAGAACTAAAACCATGCAACTTTAACTTTAACTTTAAGAGTAAGGGGATGGTAAGGTAAGTGGAGATGAAGGAAGGTGGTGGGATGTGAATATGTTGGAATGAAATGTGGGAATGTTGTGAGTGTGTTCGGTAGGTTATGTTTGCTGCTGGGGAATATACAGATGGGATAATGCTATAAGGTAGAGAGGGGATGGTGATGTGCTTGTGAGGTGAAATTGATATTAATGAAGTTATATTGGTGGAGGTAAAGTGAGGTGATGGTGATAGAGAGAGAGAGGAAAGGATATGATACTAGTGATGATATAAATGTTGAATTAAAAATGTTGACTAAAACAAAAATTTACACTGCTTCATGCGCTTTACACGATTATTTAAAAGACAGAAGATAGGGTAGAATATGTTATCATCACCATCAACACACTAACAATATTTTCATTAATTTCATCATCATTTCATTATTTTCATCAACAACACCACCAGCAGCAGCACCACACTTCATCCACCTCTCCCCCCAATGACCCCTATAATTCCCCAGGTCATTAGTCTGTCATTTAGGTCAAGGCTCACCATTAGACTTCCGCCCCAAGCGTATCGAGGGGGGAAATCACCCCCTTCCTCCTGAGACAATCGACCGTTGGCCACTAATTCCCACGCCTCCCAAGATTTTCCCACGCTACATTACATTTTCCAACGCCTCTTCCTCCTACTTTTTACGCTTCTCACAATGTTTGACTCCAAGTACAGCTAATATGTTATATGATGGTAAAGATGATAATAACACCGGTTGCTCGTATTAGTCGTTGACTGGTTAATTAGGTAGCTAACTATTGTGGTTATCTTTGCACAGAAGTGGAGAAGTAATATACAGATGCGGGCAATACTTCCTTCCTCTTCACTCCAGGAATTTCGAAGCTCTGGCATGAGTCTCCAAACAGGTGCGACATAAAATGTTTGTGTTAGTGTTATCGCATAATATTTCTATACAACTTCAAGAATATTATAATAACGCAAAGCATCATCAATAACAATGACCAATGAATGATAGATTATTATAGATGAAAGTTATTGTGGGCTTAATGAAACAATCTTAACTATCCAACCAACAGTGTAGAATAGATCACCAACTCGTACTTTTCACTGTTGTAGTCTGTTTCCTGGTTGGGTTTGTAGGTGTCAGCAATCCATCATTTCGTTCACAACATATATCGTTGTTAACCCATCAAAATTATTTATTTTATATCATCCAAATAAACAAAGATAGTTGAGACATTCAACCACGGAGTATCAGTATAAGTTGTGTGACCTTTACATAACTTCAATTCCTGGTCCATAAAGTATACAGTTAGTTGAGAGCAGAGTCAACGACATTCCCTGCCCAGTGCTGTGTGTGTGTGGTTGTTGTGACTGTGTATGTAGAGCGAGTATGTGTTCTTGTGTAGGTTTATATTATATCTACCACTTTTGTCATTCCCCACCCATTTCCCGTACAAGAAGACCCCTTCCTATACCCCTATATCCATACACAGTACCCACACCCAGTATATTCCCTTGATATACTACACTCTCCCCATGCTATATCCAGTAAACCTAGCCACCCCTATCCTTCACCACAACCTCTCATGCTCCGCTCTGTTACTCCACCACAAACGTCCATCCTGCTCCCCCACCACACACCCCAACACAGCCATCCCTGCTCCATGCTTCCCCAATTTACAGCCCAATCCTATTCCCTGCTCCCCAACCACACACCCCAACCCTCTCGTTCGTTAGTAAACACCTTTGGCATTGTCTGAGGGTGAACGAGGGAGAGCAGCATTGTTCACAGGAAACACGAGAATCCGGTGCCGTTCTGAACCAATGTCAAGCCAGGGTGGAAGGTGGAGGCCGCTCAAATGACCCCACTCACTCCTGGTTTAGTTGTCTCTGTGTGTGTGAGTGTGTGTGTGTGTGTGTGTGTGTGTGTGTGTGTGTGTGTGTGTGTGTGTGTGTGTGTGTGTGTGTGTGTGTGTGTGAGAGTGTGTATTGGGTGTTTGTGTTTGTTTTTCTGTGCTGGAGTGTGTATGCTTGTTAGTTAGTTTGTATGTGTTTGTACTTTGCTTTACTGTTTTACTGTTCCTGGCAAAACTCGTGCCTCTCCCCACCTTTCCCACAGTCGAAATATAAGAGGTATTGAATTCGTGCTTGTGTGTACTGTATAAAAGTTTTGATTTGTTTATGGAGCAGAGCATGATCATAATGTCATTGAGAAGTTGGTTACTGAAGGAGCGACTGAGAGTGGACCAAATTTAGGGCTTGATAATGGAAATGGCTATGAATATTAAAAACAAGAACGCAGCAGTTTCTCCACCCGTTGGCAAAATTCTGTCTGCCTAAGCTGCCTTGGTAAAACGTTTAGGAATACGCACACCAAAATATTCTCACTATAGCCCATTTTTTTGTATTACTTGTACAGTAGCCACTCCTTTCAACCTCCACACACTCATCCCCCACCCAACCATAACCAGGAACTCGCCCAGCTAAACCCTTTCTGTGTCGTCAGCCTACCCAGTTCTCTCTCTCTCTCTCTCTCTCTCTCTCTCTCTCTCTCTCTCTCTCTCTCTCTCTCTCTCTCTCTCTCTCTCTCTCTCTCTCTCTCTCTCTCTCTCTCTCTCTCTCTCTCTCTCTCTCTCACACAGTACATACAAGTACATACATACATATACACACCGTCACCCATGTTAACTCACCCCACCTACCCACCCACACAACAATGCACTCGCGGGTTAAAGAACCATTGTTTACCTCTCTGAGTACACAGGTTCTCAGCCATCTAGCCGTGGCGATGTTTGGGTGTACAGTTACTGGCAAATGTTGGTGGCCTTTGCTCTTTTAGTGTTTTGTTTTTGTCACTTGAATTATGTTGTGCATGGATAATCACCAAAAGAGTTATGGAAAACCGCTTTGTGTGTGTATGTTTGTGTGTGTAGGGGGGGGGAGGGGTGATGAACTAAATCTTTATACAGGCAGGAAGAATAATCATTTGTATTCCTTACCGAGATGTCACTTCCGGGTTAGTGGC
This sequence comes from Petrolisthes cinctipes, assembly GCA_033782935.1. Lineage (NCBI taxonomy): Eukaryota > Metazoa > Arthropoda > Malacostraca > Decapoda > Porcellanidae > Petrolisthes > Petrolisthes cinctipes. The sequence goes on along the minus strand of JAWQEG010005773.1, from coordinate 1,656 downwards.
AAATACAGAAAATCTAATTAAGTATCATTTAGTAAACGAGTTGCTAACATTTGGGTGAGACCTCCGATAACTTATCATCTAACCTGGCAGTAAACCAAGTAAGTTTAAGTTTCCAATGGTCGTGTTTTAGTTTGTATTTTTGTCTGGCTAGAACGTTAAATTACCCCATTATATGCTAATATATTTTACTGTATTCTAAACAACGCTAGACTATCATGGATTGCCAGAGTACAATTACTGATATATAAATTGTATTATTAATATTTATAGATAATTTTATTCAACTGAAAAGACACCACAGACATTCACAGGGTTAAACCTCTTACTTTGTACCCCAAAAATTTCTGTTGACTGTACATTGTTCAGGTGTACATTGTGTGGGGAAGGATGTGGTGGCAGCGAATCAATCACATCTTGTTTGTGGATGGAAGTGCTGCGATTAGATACTGGATATATATACGTGAAAGGGATTTTGGTAGTGGAGATGGAGAAATAATACTAAAATATGGGGAACTTTGGAGATATTGAAGCAAAACTATGCTCCTCGTTATCTTCACCTGGATAATCTGATATCGATGTTTGGGAAAGCGACAAATTTCTCTGTATTTTCCACAGAACAATTTCCTCTACTCATCTACTGAGGTAGTGTATATTTCATGTATATTTTTTAAGATTTAGAGATTCTTCAATTTGCTTACAACAAATTACAACATAAAACCCTCATCATTCCATCATGGCCAGGAAAGAGCAGAGAAATGGTGTGTTTAACGTCATACTAAAGAGAAGATTATATACATTCTGTGGGAGCTTTACGGAAGAAATGGGGAAAGTTTGTTTAGGAAAGTCAACCCTTCCAAGTCAGTTTCGTGTATAGTTTCTCTGAAGTGAGCTGACGCGGGGCATTACCGGCAATTGTCAGTGTTTTTTTGGTAATTACAATGTACGCTAAATACCCTACATTATGGAACACTTACTTACTTCCCGATGTGCCCGTCTCGCTATCTTGTACCCGGGAGTCGTGCTGCTGGTTGTCATACATCTATAGTTTCATTTTGTGACTCTTTGAACATTTACATTTTGTGATTGTTAAAACATTTGCATTTTGTGATTGTTAAAACATTTGCATTTTGTAACTCGTTGAACATTTGCATTTTGTGATTGTTGAAAACGTTTGCATTTTGTGACTCTTCTATTATTTTCTAAACATTGAATTTGAAGATGTACTGTACTGAGGTTGTGGGCGTGTGTATCTGAATACAGTAATCCTCAACTTCTGAAATGCTTCCAGCACTTTTATCACTTCTAACTCTCTATTTGTTTTCCCTCCAATCCTACTTCCTTCCCTTCTGCTTAACATTTTCTTCCTGTCTTCTCTCTCTCTCTCTCTCTCTCTCTCCTCTCTCTCTCTCTCACTCTCTCTCTCTCTCTCTCTCTCTCTCTCTCTCTCTCTCTCTCTCTCTCCTCTCTCTCTCTCTCTCTCTCTCTCTCTCTCTCTTTTCCTACACCTTTCCCATCTCTCCCCCTTTTCCTTCCTCTCATCTTTACCTACCACTTTCCCCCACTTTTCTCTCTCCCTTTCCTCCCTTCCCTCTCTCTCCTCTCCTCTTCCGGTCATTCGTTCATTCATTCTTTCTAAATATTCGCCTCCCCCATCCC
>JAWQEG010005772.1:7500-24511 GCA_033782935.1 Petrolisthes cinctipes | reverse complement strand
ACAGACAAACAAGCAGACAGTCAAACAAGCAGACACACAGATAGACAGACAAACAAGCAGACAGTCAAACAGGCAGACAGACAGACAGACAGTGGACGCCTGAACTTATGACCAGAATGCAAATCGAATTCATTGTCAAAGCCATGAATGTAGTCGGTCAGTCATACCAGGTGGAATTATTGAGGAAACATTGTGGTCGAGTTGCCGTGGTAAGTGACAAACATCGACACCAAACGGGTCTCACCAAACTCGACAATTATTCAATGGTTTAGGAAATCTGTCAGTCCCTCCTCCTTTCATAATTCCTTCGTGTCACTCTCTCTCTCTCTCTCTGTCTTTCTGTCTGTTGTGTATTTGGTTGTCTGTTTGTGTGTATATCTGCTGTATATGTGTGTGTGTGTGTGTGTGTGTGTGGTGTGTGTGTGTGTGTGTGTGTGTGTGTGTGTCTCCTGTGTGTTTGTTTATTTGCTTGTCTGTCTGTTGTGTTTTTATCTGCTGTATGTGTTTGTCTGTCTGTCCTGTGTGCTGTGAGGGCGTCTGTTGTCTGTCTTTTTATGTCTGTATATTTTTCAGAGTTTGATGTAGCAATGCCTCCTGCTTTCAAAAGTTATATAAATCTTTTAATTTTCTACAATTTTAGCCTCTCTCGCACGATTGACTCTCAAGGTGATCCTACTAAACACACACACACACACACACACACACACACACACACACACACACACACACACGCTTTCTGGATTTAATCATGTGTAGGTCTAAACTCTGGCTCATAATATTTCCGAAAAACATCTTTCCTACTCCACTCTGTGCAAGTATATACTCGTATGTAACAACAGACCAATGCCAGACAGAAACACACGTGACATTTATCACATTATATATATCAATTATTCTAAAGACATAATTATTTAAGTTTAATAGAATTCGGTCACCTAAGTCAGAGCACGTCGTTCAAATGTTCTGATCTATAAAAGAGAAGCTTACTTGAGTGCTAAAAAAAATACATAAACTCTAAAAAAGACACTCATACGTGACAATAAATCAGACTTGAGGAGACGTGGGAATGCGGTCAGTGTCCCAAATCAAGATGAAAAAGTGGGAACTGAGAAAGGTTTTTACTCGTGTCGATAGAACGAGGCCTGATGATACGGTGACCAGGAAAGAGAGAGAGAGAGAGAGAGAGAGAGAGAGAGAGAGAGAGAGAGAGAGAGAGAGAGAGAGAGAGAGAGAGAGAGAGAGAGAGAGAGAGAGAGAGAGAGAGAGAGAGAGAAAGAGAGAGAGAGAGTCGATCCATTAATGGGGGGTCTAGAGGTTGGAAGGGAGGAAAAGGGTAAAGGGATGGAGTACGGATGGGTCGTGATTATATATGTCTTTATATAATTATGTTTATCTGTACCTGTCTGCCTATCAATCAGTCTATCCGTCTATCTCTCTATTTTTAGCTATACATCCATTTATCTGCCTAACTAACTCTCCTTGTTAATCATGTACGTACGTTCCTCACAGGACATTAGGGTTGGTTGGTGCATTGGTAGCCTGGTGGAGGGAAAGGGTACCAGAGGGGTTACTTTCTCACGCTTAGCTGGTGGGAAGGGCTGCGTGTGGTACGTGTGACGGCCGAGTTATGGCAAGGAGGCTACAAGATGGGGGTTGTGGGAGGGGAGGCTGGATTGTGGGGATCGGGGAGCAGCTGGCGAGAAAGAATGGAGTGTGGGTAGGAGGGTGAGGGGTAGCTTAAAGGAATAGAGGTGTTGGGGGAAGAGGGATGAATGGAGTGTGGAATGGGGGGCAATTGAAGAAATCGAAGTGGTTGTGGTGGGGGAGGGGGGCTGAATAGATGTGGGACTGTTTGGGGAAGTTGAGTGAGTGAGGTGGTTTTAACTATTTGTGAGGTCAGAAAGGTTTGTGAGGATTGCTTGAAGGAAATCGAGTAAGGACAGATGGTAAGGGGATGGAATGTTTGAGAGAGTCGAGTGGAGGGAGTCAGTTGCTTGTGGAATCAGAATGGAGTAAAGGTTGCCTACCGTACTATCAAAGACAAAAGTCGTGTCATTAAATTTGGTAGAAACATATGGTAAAGAGCTAACCATACTGGGCATGGATATTATTGTGGTGAGGCTTTCATTATGTTTCACAAGTTATATCAAATCATCGGACAAGATAGCGACACGACTTTTGTCTTTGATAGTACACGAGTATGTGATGAAGGAAACAGCCGGTGTGTGTGATGAGGGTGAATGAGAGTAGCCTGGGCCACTATTCAACACACAAGTAGAACGGTGGGAACGGGAACTGCTTGCCATGTGGGGGCGTTTTTGCGAGGGCGTGACTCGTGGAATGCGTGAGCCTTGGAATGGAGCCAATCCTCTAATCTTTGGCCATAAATTATTCCACCTGCATGGGTGGGAGTGAGCTAGATGGCTGGGGTCAGGAAGTGAAATCTACTTATCCACTCTGATGTTTGTGTGGATCATGCGTCGATCTGTGTTCATAGACATCAAAAACCATCAGACGTCATAAATACCTTGGTAAGTGTAATACCATGCATTTCAGCTGTAGCATGTCGGTTCCCCCATTATGTTTCACTCTGTGTAAATTCGTGTGCCAGTTGTAGATAGTGTGGTGGTGTGTGTAGGCAAAGGGAAGGGTTGACCATGATCTATGACTTGACACAGTACGTCTGTGAATACTGTATGCGGAATCGAAATATGGATCTTTTGTAGCAACTTGAAAGAGGAATGGAAATGGAATTATTGATTGTGGCAGCAATATTCGACATTAATGGAACCCCTTTGTGACTGACTGTCTGACTATGTGTGTTCTGGCTGATAACATAATTCACGAATAATAACCCAAACAGAATAAAAGGAAAATAGTCTAATGATACTTTAAGATCTTTTATCATTACCCATCTCGACTAGACATACTGAAGTTTCAAATTAACAACTATAAAGTAATGTAAGAAAATCTGACACATCCCCTGATCCTAACCCATTCCCTGATCCCTAACCCATCCCCTCATCCCGAACCCATCCCCTCATCCCTAACCCATCCCCTCATCCCTAACCCATCCCCTCATACGTAACCCATCCCCTCATACCTAACCCATCTTCTCATCCCTATCCCATCCCTTTATCTCTAACCCATCCCTCATCCCTAACTCATCCCCTGATCCCTAACCCATCCCTTCATCCCTAACCCATCCTCTCATCCCTAACCCATCCCTTCATCCCTAACCCATCCCCTCATCCCTAACCCATCCCTTCATCCCTAACCCATCCTCTCATCCCTAACCCATCCCCTCATCCCTGGCTCAACCTCCCCTGATCCCTAACCCATATCCTAATCCCTAACCCATCCCCTCATCCCTAACCCATCCTCTCATCCCTAACCCATCACCTGATCCCTAACCCATCCCATCATACCTAACCCATCCCTAACCCATCCATTCATCCCTAACCCATCCCTTAATCCCTAACCCATCCCTTCATCCCTAACCCATCAATTTATCCCTAACCCATCCCCTAATCCTTAACCCATCCCCTGATCCTAAACCCATCCCCTGATCCCTAACCCATCCATTCATCCCTAACCTTTCCCCTCATACCTAACCCATCCCCTCATCCCTAACCCATCCCCTCATCCCTAGCCCCACCTCCCTGATCCCTAACCATCCCTTCATCCCTAACCCATCCCCTCATCCCTAACCCATCCCCTCATCCCTGACTCAACCTCCCTGATCCCTAACCTATCCCCTCATCCCTAACCCATCCCCTCATCCCTGGCCCTACCCCTCCCTGAGACCAACCTTGAATACTAACATCACATCTACGGTAGTCCCTCCACAACACAACATCACCTCCCTCGGACATCCAGCCTCAACTCACACAGGCCTCTAACACCAAACTTGGCACCACAGCATCCATTCTGAATCCCTGACACCAACTTCGACACCCGCCCGCGACACAACGCCTCAACTCCCAACACCTACCCAACTCGAACGACTGACTCCCTTCACCATACCCCCGACACACACACACACACACCACACAAACACACTCCACCAACACCCGACACACACACACACACACACACAAACACACTCCACCAACACCCGACACACACACACACACACACACACACACACCACCACCACCACCACCACCACTCGACTAACTAACAAACCAAACTACTCGAACGACCCCCTTTTTTATCAACCCCAGATACACACACACACACACACACACACACATACACTCACACACACAAACACACACTCCACCAACCCCCGACATATCCCACCCACACCCACCCGACCCCCATACACCAACCCTGACACACACACACACACACACACACACACACACACCACTGAGGTCACCTAATATACTCTGCTCCAAGTACAGAACTTTGCCCGGCCACACGACAACTGAGGACACTGAGCACCAATTTAATACACATTTGTTACGGTACCCTGCATGTGACCGGCAGGGTACTGTAAAACGACCTGTAAGTGTGTGTGTGTGTGTGTGTGTGTGTGTGTGTGTGTGTGGGTGTGGGTGTGTGTGTGTGTGTGTGTGTGTGTGTGTGTGTGTGTGTGTGTGTGGGTGTGGGTGTGGGTGTGTGTGTGTGTGTGTGTGTGTGTGTGTGGGTATGGGTGTGGGTGTGTGTGTGTGTGTGTGTGTGTGTGTGTGTGTGTGTGTGTGGGTGTGATACTGTAGTTCATGTGTGTGTGTGTGTGTGTGTGTGTGTGTGTGTGTGTGTGTGTGTGTGTGTGTGTGCGAGGGGCTGCAACACGTTCAGTACACATGTGCATCTTGACCATCTTGACTGCTTGGAGGGACCATGACTATTTGAGCCTCGCTGTATTCTCGTCAAGGGATAAACGAATGGGGACGGAGAACAAGAAGAGCATGTACTAAAACCAAGGAAGAGCCACATACTCATTCTGCTGAAACTAGACTGTCCCTCCATCCCACAATAAAAAAACAACCCCCTTTCTTCGCACCACATAAAAGTTACATCTCCCCAACTCACAAGAAAAGTACCCACCCATCCCTCCGAAACGTCTCCATCCCAATATAATATAACCCTATTCTTTACAAGCCACACCCATCACTCCTCAAAGAGCGTTTCATCTCACCATCCCACTAAGTAAGCCATATCCATCAAAACTAATAATATTTCCCCTTCCTACCACAATTCCCTTTCTACCTCAACCCACTACGAAGTCTCCATCCTGCCTCCTCGTCCCTCTACCCCTCTGATAACCCACCATCTTCCCCGTACTCTGAAAAATCAGTATATATCTATCCCAATCCACACTATAACTTCTTCTCTCGTCCACCTGAGAACACTTACTTTGAGAACGAGAGTTTTTCTGATGAAGGGATAAATCTCTGAGAACTTTTCGCGAGGGAGGAAAACTTTACTGAGGATATCGCAGGAACACATAATTCTCTCGTCCTTACCAACACCACCACCACCACCACTACTACCACCACCACGACCACCAACAACAACAACACTACCAACACCACCACCACCACCACCACCACTACTGACACCACCACCACCACCACCACCACCACCATCACTACTGACACCAGCAACACAACCACCACCACTATCAACATAAGCACCACTACCACCACCAACACCAACACTACCATCACCAACACCACCACCACCAACACCAACACCACCAACACCACGTTACTACAAGCAACTTTAAATACAAATGACCCGTGTCGCAAGTTAGGAAATTGAAAGTTAATTTCTATCGGGAGCATTACCTGACATTTACGCAAATACAAATGATGTTTAAATGAGACATATCAGGTAAATTTCCAGATCTTCTAGGTTTCATATAAACTTTTAGGCATTTTATTGACTGACATAACTTTTGGATTTAAGATGATGACTAAAAAAGCTACTCCGGCGTGACTGAGTGTGGTGGGCTGTGAGAATTGTGTTGTGAGAATTGTGTTGTGCTGTGATAATATGCAATGTGCTATGATTAATTATGAGTGGTGCATGTTGTATTGGTATAAGTATTGACTTTGCTGTTATTAATGAAAGGTATTATCAATGTGTGGTTTTGTATGAGAGTGTATGTAGTGTGATGGGTAAGGGTGCTACAACCAGAGATAAATTAATTTACTCTAAAACCACGCGATACAAAATGTCAACAGCGGTTATTTCAGAGCAGAAATAGTTTAAATAACTCCACGAGGAAAATTGTCAATATCGCTCACATGTCACTCCCTTTTTTTCCTATATACATACAGCATATCCCTTGGTATACGGTTACTAGTGGAAAGATAAACCTTTTATAAATTCGTACTTCTGTAATATCAGTCATGAGAGAAACAGTTCAGGTGATACAAATTATAAGTTGATCCAGTCATGAAAGAGAGAGTTCAGGTGAAACAAATTATAAGTTGATCCTGTATATGGTATCGTGGGTGTCATGTAAAACAAAGGAAGAATTGCATCCAACCAAGCTAGAACATACAACCCACTGAGGATATAAAACCTGATTGCAGTGATGAGCATGACACCTGAACCAGTTGGAGGAGGAAGAGAAGAAAAAAGAAGGGAGGAGAAGAAGAAGAAAGGGAGGAGAAGAAGAAAGGGAGTAGAAGAAGAAGAAAGGGAGGAGAAGAAGAAAGGGAGTAGAAGAAGAAGGGGGCAAGAGGATGGCAAGTTGGGGTCATACTTTATAAATCGTCATTAGGAGGCTGAACTAAAATCCTTAATAATACTGCAGAAACTTTCCTCGACATTTTCCCTCGATAAATAAAATATATCCTGTGCGTCATAATCTGCTATGCACCTGCTGACCTGTTTTGAGACGATAAGCAACTCAGTACGTCTAACGAGTTTGTATTATGGTACCGTCAGGAGAGGCCTAATGGTGACCCCCTGCAATAGGTGACCGACTTTAGCTTTGCCAGAGAATGGGACCACACTCATTAGGGCTATATCCTTAGAGAGTCAAGCCGGATTTATAAACACCCAGACGACATTCATACCAGTGTTCGTTCAAGATTTTCCTTTTTTATGTTTTGAGCACTTGCGCGTACGCAAGCATAGGTCAACGACTCTAACCTCTCAGCTATACTATGCCCTAGTATGATGTGCTCTAGTATATGAGGTGCGTTCGTCTGGCTCAGTTAATTATGCTGTTTTCATGTCCTAAAGTTTGTAAATGATCTTCACCATGAGTGATATATTAAACTATTTGGAACGGTGCTATTAAAGGGTTAATGGGAGTAATTGCGGTCTGAATCTTTGGTGAAAGAAGACACCTATGTTAGGTTTGATGGAAATAATGCTTCAGTTCTGTGTGATGAAGAGCTGGCAAAGGCTGTGTGAAAGGAAGAGATAAGAGGTTGGCAGATGGTGGGCGTCTTGCTCCTGCCGGTGTAATGTGTCGTCCAGAATGTGTTGTGGTGGAGAAGCTGAGGGGGCCATAACCCTCCTGGAAGCAGCCTTTGTACAGCCAACAAGTGAGGTGCTTATAGCCAGGTTCAGGTGATGTGTGGTTACCTTCTGTTTATACTCCCACCTGCATTGTGTACACTCACTCTTGACCTCTCCTTCACCTGTACACTGACTGACCTCCCCTCCACCTGTACCCTGACTGACCTATCCTATCACCTGTACACTGATTGATGACCTCTCCTCCACCTGTACACTGACTGATGACCTCTCCTCCACCTGTACACTGACTGACCTATCCTAACACCTGTACACGGACTCTTGACCTCTCCTCCACCTGCATACTGACTGACCTCCCCTCCACCTGTACACTGACTGACCTATCATATCACCTGTACACCTACTGATGACCTCTTCTCCACCTGTACACTGACTGACCTATCCTATCACCTGTGCACTGACTCTTGCCCTCTTCTCCACCTGTACACTGACTGACCTATCCTATCACCTGTACACGGACTCTTGCCCTCTTCTCCACCTGTACACTGACTGACCTATCCTATCACCTGTACACTGACTCTTGACCTCTTCTCCACCTGTACACTGACTGACCTATTCTATCACCTGTACACTGACTTTTGACCTCTTCTCCACCTGTACACTGACTGACCTATGCAATCACCTGTATACTGACTGACCTATCCTATCACCTGTACACTGATTGATGACCTCTTCTCCACCTGTACACTGACTGACCTACCCTCCACCTGTAATATGTACAACACAAGAAACTACTCTATCCTTCACACACAAACACAACAAACCACAACACTATCCTACACAACACACACACCAAACTTTCCTACACAAACACAAACACAACCCTAAACACACAGAACCACACTATCCTACACAAACACACACACACACCACAAAACACACCATCCTACACAAACACCACAACATACAACACCAACAGTAACAAAGTTGAACAAAGCACTCACACCTCGCCCGCCCCTGTCAGCTCCACAACAAAGCCTAACACCTCCTATAACTTTGCTGAATAGACACCTGTTTTGCTGGAACTTATTTGCTATGCGGGAACAACTATACATTAACTCCCAGAAGAAGGTGTTTTTCCTGATACAACTATACATTAACTCCCAGAAGAAGGTGTTTTTCCTGATACAACTATACATTAACTCCCAGAAGAAGGTGTTTTTCCTGATACAACTATACATTAACTCCCAGAAGACGGGGTTTTTTTTTTCCTGATACAACTATACATTAACACCCAGAAGACGGGTTTTTTTTTTCCTGATACAACTATACATTAACTCCCAGAAGACGTGTTTTTTTTTTCCTGATACAACTATACATTAACACCCATAAGACGTGTTTTTTTTTTCCTGATACAACTATACATTAATTCCCAGAAGAAGGTTTTTTTTCCTGATACAACTATACATTAACTCTCAGAAGACGGGTTTTTTTTTTTCCTGATACATACTGAACTGCTTAGAATAAATACTTCGTCTGTCATTCTGTGTTATTCTACTTGCATTCTAAATCATGTCCCATTAGCCCTAACTATAGCATGATAGAATAGAATAGACATAAACAGATAATTATTAGCAAGTTAATTCACATGTTATCATAAAATGTGGATATCAAAGGTGAGTACTCTGCTCCATCTTTCAATCAATATTCGTGAGGTCCTTCAACATGAATAGATAGATGAGTGTGAAGTATGTATGGCACCAATATGAGACTTTCACATCGCCAAGTATTCCGTCACATGAAAGGTAGAGAATGAGAACTTTTGTTTGTGTGGGGGTCGACTATATAGGAATTAGGAATCACGTCTAATCGAGATAATAATTCCCTCATCCATCACCACCACCATCATCACCATCACCATGACCACCACCATAATCACCACCACAACAATCACCACCACCACCACTAACACAACCACCATCACCACCAGCACCACCACAACAATCACCACCACCACCACCACTAACACAACCACCATCACCACCAGCACCACCACAACAATCACCACCACCACCACTAACACAACCACCATCACCACCAGCACCACCACAACAATCACCACCACCACCACTAACACAACCACCATCACCACCAGCACCACCACAACAATCACCACCATCACTAACACAACCACCATCACCACCACTATACATACACGTTGATGAGTTATATCCCATGAGGTCACCGTGTGTGTCTGGAGGCTCAAACAACTTTGGCTATCATTTATTTATGGCTGGTGGTGGTGATGAACGAGATTTACCAGATGTTCACCAATATCCACTACACACACAGTCACAACACCGAGAGCATCCGTGTGTGTGTGTGTGTGTGTGTGTGTGTGTGTGTGTGTTTAATTTTTTATTGTTTTGGCTAATTTTTCATTCATAGGTATGCAGGCTCTCGACTCCTTCTGTATACAAATGATATCGAAAGGAAGATGAATAGGCTACATTAGTAATATTATCACTCTTTCTTTCCCTTCACCCCCTTCTCTCTCTCTCTCTCTCTCTCTCTCTCTCTCTCTCTCTCTCTCTCTCTCTCTCTCTCTCTCTCTCTCTCTCTCTCTCTCTCTCTCTCTTTCTCTCTCTCTCTCTCACACACACACACACACACACACAAAGCATTCCACATTAAAATGGCCTCACTACTAAAACATCAACAATTCATTTAAAAAAACACATACAGGCCTTGACACTGCAAACGTTCCGGCTGTTGAAATTAATAAACGATAGATGCCACAATACAGACACTGACACTAGTTTGGTCCTTCTCTCTACTACTCCTCACCAACAATAAAAAAAGATGCATTGTGAAGCCACCGTGTCGATATGATCTTATTCTTCTTTTTTATCACTTTCGACGCGACATTATTATGATTGTATATTTTGTGCTTGTGGATGAAAGGGAAGGCGTTCGCTTGTGTTGGTTGTATTATACCGTAAATAAACGTAATGTATCTCATTTATTAATCTATCAACAGTTAAAATCAACAAGGCTTCTTTATTCTAAGAACATATAAAAATGATGAGTGAGGGAAACCAAACTTTTAGCCACGACTGTACAACACACGCTTCCCTTTTTTATTATTTTATTTATTACTTTTTAAATATACATCTATTTTTATTTATGTATATATATATTTTTTTTTTGCGAATCATTGTCTCGGGCGCTGCAAAATAATAAATAAAAAAATACGAGGCTGGCATTTATTCCCGAGTGTCAAAAATTAATGTGCATATAATACCCTGCAGGTGTCAGTGAATGATAATGTGAATAATGCACAGAAATGAAGGTGACGATCATTTCCGACGAACGGGATGTCATTCTCCAGGTCAGGATTCCGGTTAATATTAGCTCTCTGGAAAAAAAGATACTGCAGGGTGACGGTAGTGGTGGTGATGGTATTGGTGGTGGTGATGTTGGTGGTGGTGGTGATGGTAGTGGTGTTGGTGGTGGTGGTGATGATGATGGTTGTGGTGATGTTAGTGATGATGGTGGTGGTGATGGTGTGGTGGTGATGTTGGTGGTGATGGTGGTTGTGTTAGTGGTGGTGGTGATTGTTGTGGTGGTGATTATGGTGGTGGTCGTGGTGATGGTTGTGGTGATGGTGGTGGTTATGGTGGTTGTGTTAGTAATGGTGGTGGTGATGGTGGTGGTGATGGTGGTGGTTATGGTGGTTGTGTTAGTGATGGTGGTGGTGATGGTGGTGGTGATGGTGGTAGTGGTAGTGGTGGTGGTGGTGGTGGTGGTGATGTTGGTGATGGCGGTGATATTGGTTGTGGTGGTGGTGATGGTCGTGGTGATGTAAGTGATGTAGTGATGGTGGTAGTGATAATGTTAGTGGATGTGGTGGTTGTGACGATGGTAATGGTGGTAGTGATGATGATGATGATGATGATGGTTGTGCTGGTATAAAGTGGTGGTGACTGGTGATGTTAGTAATGTAGTGATGATAGTGGCTATAGTGTAACAAAACTCAAACAAAATTCAGATAGTATTCGTGGTTAAGTAATATTGTCACTCTACACCATTCAACAATTGGTCGTGTTGACAATGAGTTCCCCATCAATAATTAGCCGATTCGGATACTGTAAACACTGGATTTGTCAGCACACAGATCAACACAGTGCTGCGGGCTAAACGTTAAATATGCACAAGAGTGTTTGTATATTCGTGTGGGAACAATTGTTGATTTGTGTCAGTACATGAAAGCCAAGTTGTTTACCTATGCAAAGCTCCAGAAAAACACTTTAGTAACACTGCGAAAATGGAAATAATTGGATATATGACTTAAGGGACCCTGTGATGTATATAGTCAGAAAATTGGAGATCAATGAGTCCTTCAAATATTGCCACGGAACACCACCTATTGGAAAGGAGCTTGTTTCGTGGTGTAGTCAGGAGGAATCAGAAGTCTCCAATTATCATACACGATCACAGGGTCCTTCATAGTTAAATTCAATGAGTGTGGTCCCAGTCGATGTGTGTAAGAGATAAGCCACTTGGGGCAATGTTTGCTTCTATCTGAATTTGAATTATTTCATTGATTTGTTCTGTATTTTACCTCCACTATTATTGAAACATTATTATTATTATTACGAGTCTCACTTTTGGTATATCATAAAACTGTGTCCATTCTCCAATATTGACTTTTACAGTATTCCATATATTCATTGCAATACACAAGAACACATAAAGAAGACATAATGATACCCACCACTAATTAAATTTCTCTTTAGATATCCATGCTCATATCAGTTATCTGTCCAAAAAGGCCTACAGTAGACAGAATGATGGTCAAATAAAGACAGGTGGTGGCAGTGCTAACTCACACATAATCTCTCTCTCTCTCTCTCTCTCTCTCTCTCTCTCTCTCTCTCTCTCTCTCTCTCTCCTCGGCGTTCTATAGTTCCCTCTTTCACTGCATGGTGTGTGGAACTAATCATACCTTATTATATTATCCCTTCCCCCTTTCCTTGCGTTAATTAGGACATTAATCTGAAACTTAGACAGGCAGGGGCTCCCATTACGTGGCACGAGAAGCACCATTTACACACAAGTGACACTATTTCATCCTCCTGATCTGAAACCATCTTGATTTTGTTTTGCTTTTTGAAGTTCGCGGTTTCTTAAGGGGGAAGTTTTGTGTTGGTAAATCTGGAGCAACTGAATCCTCCAAACTATTCCAAGCAACAGAACACCATTATTTTTGCTCTTCTGGTTCTGTTTCCTAGCATACTTTGGAGGAATCAATGCACTCCAATGCACCAAAAAAGAATTACCACCCTAAGGGGAGATTCTCTTGATGGTAGATTGGAGGGCTACCGATTCCTCCAAACTATGACACGAAACAACAGTAACCACCATATGTAACATTGAGGTGGTCTGTTTCCTGGCATAGTTTGGGGGAATCAATATCCCTTCAATTTACCTAAAAGAGAATCTACCCTTAGAATAAACACATACATGAATGATCAAAGGCGCTGATATATTACCCTTTTTGGCGACTCTCTCACAAGGGGTCTGCGAGGTTGGTATTGTTGTCGCTATTTCGTAAGTTAAACAATATAAAATAGTAATGCGTGAGGTGCATAGCGGATGTTTTTTTGTTACGTATTGTGTGAGTAGAATGTGAGTAATATGCAAACTAATAAAATGTATAAGGCGTGAGATGTGTAGTGTGCTTGTAAGACTAGAATGTGAGTAAGAAGTAAATAAATGTAAGGCGTGATGTGTATAGAGTGCTTGTATGTATTGTACATTTAGTGTGACTAGAATAAAGGTAATGTCTTTGAGAGTATGTTGGACTTCTCTCGGTGTAGGTAAGACACGAAAAAGATCAGCATAGGCGAACAGACAGATGAAACAGAAGCTCTAACACTCCCTATCACCAGTCCCTACATTCACCTTAGGAGTACTGCCCTGTTCGGTTGGTGTCTTCAGGCTCCTCCTGCAGTATTGTAAAAATGTATCAATATAAGTTACCTTCTATGTACTTAACACGTAGTAGCATTATTAATTTTAGTATAGACATTATTTTCAACCAAGGTATAGGACTCAAGCAAAGAAGGAAAGAAAGTAAAGTTATTCTAGACATTAAAAAGCGAACAATTACAGAGATAAAAAGGTGTGATGATTTCCAAGTTCTGTCTCTTATTCCAGTCAGTCATAAACTCGTAGCATTTGTTGTGTTGCCAGACGTCATAATGTCACAAACGTATTGGATATAATTACAGTACCATATTTTCTGGTGTGGCTCTCTCCCTTCCCTCCACTCTCCCTCTTCCTAACCTTCCACTCCCACTCTCCCTCTCTTTCCCCTCCACTTTCCCTCTCTTTCCCTCCTTCCCCTCCACTCTCCCTCTTCCTCCCTCCCCTCTCCTTCCCCTTCACTCTCCCCCTCCCTCTCTTTCCCCTCCACTTTCCCTCTCTCTCCCTCCTTCCCCTCCACTCTCCCTCTTCCTCCCTCCCCTCTCCTTCCCCTTCACTCTCCCTCTCCCTCTCTTTCCCCTCCACTTTCCCTCTCCCTCTCTTTCCCCTCCACTCTCCCTCTTCCTCCCTCCCCTCTCCTTCCCCTTCACTCTCCCTCTCCCTGTCCTTCCCCTTCACTCTCCCTCTCCCTGTCCTTCCCCTCCACTCTCCCTCTCCCTCTCTCCTAAACGCTCCCATCACCACATTTTAATTCATTACACATTCAGTTACAGTATAATACCGTTCAACATTTTCCATCTGATTTCATGGTCATATTGCAGATTAGTGGAAATGCATAGAGGCAGATAATAATCCCTTTGCTTTATATAAAATTAATCGGCTGTTCATTTACCCTTATATTCGTGTGGTGTGTGTGTGTGTGTGTGTGTGTGTGTGTGTGTGTGTGTGTGTGTGTGTGTGTTTAATCCCCCAAGTATTCAGTCACATTGAGATGTTCCTTACGAGCAAAAAAAAAAAAAAAAAAAAAAAAAAAAATTGCATTATTTCCATTTCTCACAAACCTTCGTCGTTCCATTCATTTTCATTCAGTTACTTAAGTTTAATTAGGCTTTATCCATGTGGCTTTACTGTGATGGCTGGCCAGTTAGTTTATGCGGAACCAACTTGAGTGTTTAATTAAGTCTGCACACAAGAGTTGCAAGGAGAGGTGTGAATGAGACGAGTGAATTATTCCGTCTGTCTGGGTAGAGTGTGGTGTGGTGTTAACTTGTGTGTGTGTTAGTAAGCTGCATGTGAGGTGTGCATGTAATGTGTGTGTGTATGTGTGTGTTTGTCCTTCTAGTGAATAAGGGTTGTGTATGTGTGTGTGTTTGTTTATGTGTCAGTCCATAGTATGAATCAGGGTAGTGGAGTAGTAATAGTGTGTGTGTGTGTGTGTGTGTGTGTGTGTGTGTGTGTGTGTGTGTGTGTGTGTGTGTGTGTGTGTGTGTGTGTGTGTGTGTAGGCGAGTGTGTGTGTGTGTGTGTGTGTGTGTGTGTGTACCCGTGTGCGTGCAGTGTGTTGAGTGAAAAGAGGTCGGACCACTTGAAAAGCTGTAACACTGAAACATACAGCCTGATCGATGCATAGTGAAAGGGATGAGTCGTATTTTATTAAGGATACAAGGGCAAGAGTCTGAAGTGTCGTGTGGAGAGCATACGGCTGCAGCGGGGCGGCGTGTGTTTGAAACGAGTCCATATATGAAGGGCGCTCCAGTTCTGTCCTTGCTGTGCCCTCCATCATTTTTCAGTGGAGTATCGCTAATCCCATAATACTTTAGTGAAATGTTAGGCACTGACAACGGGGTACACCTTTGCCTTTTACTGGTTTATGGAGGAAATATCTTTACTACCAAATTGAAGGTTTTTATTCTACGTGGTCTACTTTTTTTTTTTTTTTTTTTTTTCGTTTTGGTTTTGGTTTTATCTTTATTTTATTTATATATTCTCAGGCCAGCTATACACGTCAGAGCAAACATAGACTTTTATTTATTTTTCTGTGACTCTGTTTTGTAATCAGACCCTGTACTTGGGTTTCATAGCGTCATCGAGGTCCAGTTTAACACACACACACACACACACACACACAAAAAACACACACCACCTTCAAACCACAACACACACACACACCACAACTCACACACATACACACAACACACACCACCTTCAAACCACACTACACCACCCTCTTTCACCATTCCTAGACCATTATTATTATTATTATTATTATTATTATTATTATTATTATAAACCATAATTCTCATCATACAACACTCCCTACCACTTTCTACACAGTGCATTATGTCAATACGCCTGAGAATGATTTAATAGGCTTATGGTGGAAATTATCAAGCGGTACTCTAAAATAATTGTGTGACACCGTGGCATTAAAGCCTGGATAAATTAGAATTTTTATGAGAGGGAGGCCAAGTCAATTAGTGGGTGGCCTGGTTTATTTATGACATTACATGAGAGCGAGTCGTGACATGATTGCTCGCTCTCTCTCTCTCTCTCTCTCTCTCTCTCTCTCTCTCTCTCTCTCTCTCTCTCTCTCTCTCTCTCTCTCTCTCTCTCTCTCTCTCTCTCTCACAAACACACATACAATTACGTACATACATCACATTGTATTTTGGTCTGTGTATTTTTGTCATTAGGTTCCTCTTGTTTACTACATGGAAGAACAAATCCTTCCACATTTTAATAGAAGCATTATTAGTGGTAATATTTTTATGATTTGAAGCTTCATGTTTGTGTTTTACAGCTCGTCTCTTTATAAGCAACGACATCAAAATATTGTAACCTAACTTGTACATACAATGAAATAGCCACCGACACCTTCCTTCCATCGTGCAAATAGATCAGTCTCAAATCAAAATATAATCTTACAACATTTTACGTCAACTCAACCCCCTCAATTATTATTATGAGGTGCTGCAAAATCATACACGTGTTGTTCTTTATTACCAAGATATTTACTACGGTGGAAAGAAAGCGTTGGTGGATATATGATTGTAGCTGTACATACATTGAAATACCAGCAGCAAACAGTTACATCTCCTTTTCTCCAATTAATTCTCTACCTACTTCTTGTCTCAGAGGAATCTCGTCTACACAACCCTTTTCCTTTCGTAGATCCTCCCTCTCGTTTCTCCCCTGCCGGTCCCTCTCTTAATTAACTCTCTCCCATTCTCTCCATCAATAGCTTCCCATACACCTTCCCTATTATGTTAAGACGATTATCCTCTATATAGTTTCCCACACATTCTCTTTTCCTTTGTACTGGGAGGTATCAATCTCTACTCTCGGTCCTTTGCTGGTACTCAACTCACCTTTTATCCTTCTGTTAATTTAAGGGACCCTGTGGTGTAGTAAAAAAATTGAAGATAAATGAGTCCTTCAAATATTGCCACGAAACACCACCTATAGAGAAGGAGCTTGTTTCGTGGCATGGTCAGGAGGAATCAGAAGCCTCCAGTTTTCATACACGAGCCAAGGGTCCTAAATTAAGGGAGAAGTTTTGTGTTGCTAATTCT
>JAWQEG010005772.1:0-5000 GCA_033782935.1 Petrolisthes cinctipes | reverse complement strand
TTGTAGTTTCCCCACGGCAGATTACACCCTCGAACTGCCAACGAAAATGTGAGGAAGGAATGACCAAGCTGGAGGTAACTGTACACAGGACATAATTTTTCCATTCATCAGATATCCGCAGCCCCCGTGAATCAATACATGACTCGAGTATTGTCTGATGAAACCCACTGGCAAGGAGGTACACGTCTTTTACCATCCCGGGTGAGTAGAATATAGTGGATAGTGGCTGGAGAATGAACAACGATATCACTTTTATTGTGTCACTTTTATTATAAACATTCATGATACAGACAGACAGAATGACAGTGTGTGTGTTTTTGTGTGTGAAGTTAGCGTCCGGGATGACACGATGATCCTCTCTGGCTATCTCTATTTTAAGTATATTTTAGCATATAAAACACATATACACTGGCTCTTCTTGGTAAATATGTATAGCTAACATTATTATATAAACTTATAGGGACAGTGTCTTGCCATCCAGCAAGAGTGCACATGAGTGTCCACCTTCCAGTATGAGAGTATTAGGAAATTGTGTAAAGAGCTGTACAGTATACTCTACATCCTTCATAACTTCTATCTCTGTAGCCAGGGAAGAGATTAAGGGGGTCATCTATTGTGGACGAAACGGAGGCTTATTTTGATCCCTTCCATACTATGATAGGAAACGAGTTCCCTTGGTAAGCAAGAAAATGGAAGAGGAAGAAAGAAGACCTCGCTAGGCCTGGACGACCCTGTAGCACGAGGGAGGAGATAGAAAGGAAGGAGATCAAACAAAAAGGAAATGGATGGAAAAGAGTGACAGTGGAAGAACTGACCAAGAGAATGGCTTGCGTGTGCAGCGGCGACAAAACCCTCTTAGTACTGGCCACATCATCGTAGGCAATACATCCCCATCCCTCTCTACGTTTATTTACGTAGACGAGAAATAAATATCTTTTGAGGAATGTTTTAAAGGAAGAAATAACCCTCCAGATCGTCCACAGCAGAAATCCCCCCTAAGTAGACTAAGGGTCGCAGCTGTACATACACAGAAATCCCTTTGCTGGGAGAGAAGACCCACACGAAGTGCCAAAATACTGACAGCAACATCTTCCATTTGTACAGGTAAAAATATCTCTTTCAAAATGTGTGGGGAACCTTGGGTATTACGAGGGTATTTTGTGGTGGTGGTAATGATGGTGATGATGTAAGAGGTGTTGTTTGTGAGGCTGGATACTGGTAGAAGCGGTTGGGAAGTGGTAGCTGCGATAATATTAGTGGAAGCGGCGGTGGTGATTGTGATGGTGGTGATGAAAGTAGAGGTGAAGTGTGGTGCTGATGGATTTGGTGAAGGAAGTGGTGGCGGTGATGGGGGGCGAGGGGTAATATCAGAGGTAATGAAGGGCAGAAAAAATTACTGCAAAATGCAGCGGCGTGTATAGTAATGTGGAATAATATTAACTTGCAGTGTAATGTAGCAAAGTGAAGATGATTCTGTGAGGATAGGGGCACGGATGAAGATGAATGAAAAATATTTATAAAAGGGCTGTGTTAGAATGTTATACTCGGCTGTGACGTTAATAAAGGAATGTGTTATGATACTTTGCTCGGCTCTGATATTAATGAAAGGCTTTGTAAGAATGTTATATGCTATGCAGTGATGATAACCATTCTTCAACAGCTGATGCACAGTTTAAATGATCAAACACTGCAAGTTTTCTGGCATCCCTGGACATCAGACACCTGGAACTAAACAGTACCTCAATTCCGAGCCAGGAAATAACTTGGACAAAGCCTAGATGCAACTTTTGAATTTCGAAATTAACAGTGAAACACAAAATTCGTCTCGTGGGACTGTTTCAATAATTACTATCATACAACGAACGGCATTGGATCCCAGGCCACAGCTACAAACCATGGGTCGAATGGTTCGCTATTTCCCATGTGTTTTAATCAATTTTCTGGACACGACTTTTGTCTTTCATTGTTCCAAGCGTTTTATTGTTGATGGGTGTGAGGTGCGGATGGGCTATTTGTTGTTGTTGTTGTTGTTGTGATAATGATTGGAGGGTTGGAGAGTTGGTGAAGGGTGCAAGGTGTATGCAAGGGATGGTGATATAGTTAAAGAAAAGAGATGATAAGTGCATACAAACAAATTATTTTCATGAGAAAGTTGATATATTGCCATGATGATTAAAGTATGGATGTACGGTGAGATGTAGTACCCATGTTAAGTACAGATAATCATAGCTGACACGTGAGGTAAACTGATCAGCTGCTGTGATGGTTAAAGAACAACACCGTGTGAGGAGAAGCCTTTATTGACGACCCCTCGCTGCAGCTTCTTCAGGTCCAGGGCCAGATGGAAGTCCTGATGTGTTGAGCTTTCTGTCTGGAGAGTTGTCCCCTAAACTGGATGCCCAACTCCTCTGCCTCCTTCTTGGACTGTAGGCTGAGTTGATGCCTATAGTCGGTGAGGTATGAATTTAGGGGAAGAGGGAAGGTGTGGTTAAGGGGGAAGTTTTGTGTTGGTAATTCTGGAGCAACTGAATCCTCCAAACTATTCCAAGCAACAGAACACCATTATTTTTGCTCTTCTGGTCCTGTTTTCTAGCATACTTTGGAGGAATCAAGGCACTTCAATGTACCAAAAAAGAATTACCACCTTAAGGGCCCTGTGATCGTGTATAAAAAATGGAGGCTTCTGATTCCACCTAACCATTCCACGAAACAAGCTCCTTCCTTATAGGTGGTGTTTCGTGGCAATATTTGTAGAACTCATTTACCTCCAATTTTCTGACGACGACATAGGGTCCCTTAAATTGGGTCAGTTGTCCTTGTGTGTGTACGTAACTATAGGGGAAGAGGGAAGGTGTGGTTGGATCAGGTCAGTTGTCTGGGTGTGTGTACTCGGGACTTACAGTACCAACTCTTCCTTTCAACGATGAAGGAAATTTCTTTTGATTTGGCTACTGTTTTTTTTGTTTTAATCATTATTATTATTATTATTATTATTATTATTATTATTATTATTATTATTATTATTATTATTATTTAGTAGAATTCCTCGTAAGTAAAGCCTCCATGTCATCTTTAGTGTTAAGACAGGATGAATTAATATATACATAAATTTTCCACAATAGTTAAAACTACACCGTATATGAAGGGGCCATTATTGACGACTTTTCGCTACTGATCTTCAGGACAAAAGCTCAGTCGGTCCTAGTGCATTAGTGAAGAGTCATCAATAAAGGCCCCTTCCTCCCATTTGATGCTGTTCTTAAGGCCCCGTGTTGTCGTCAGAAAATTGGAGGTTAGTGAGTCCTGCAAACACTGCCACGAAACACCACCTCTATTGAAGGAGCTTGTTTCGTGGCATAGGTTGGAGGAATCAGTAGCCCTTCAATTCACCAACAAGAGAGTCTCCCTTTAACCATTCTGTCAAGTCAGTGTATATTTTTAATTCACTCTATTTCAGATGATGATGATGATGATGATGGGAATGTGGATATGTCTCAAGGGGAAATTCTCATGTTGGTAATTTGGAAGGCTACTGATTCCTCCAAATTATACCTGAGAACAGACGCCCTCAGTGGTACTAATAGGGGATCTGTTTCGTGGTATAGTTTGGAGGAATCAGAGACCTTCCAATTCACCAACAAAATCATCTCCTCTTAAGAAGTGATTGCTACAGTCATAATGTAAGTGTAGATGTGGTGTAAAAGTAATTCATGCTCTCCAGTGATGAATAAAAAATATATTAATATGTGATGAATATTGGTGATACTCTATAATGATGATAATGATGAGAAAATGGATGTTATGGTGGTGATGGTGATGGATGGTGGTGAGTACAATTCTTATGAGCATGAAGATGAGATAATTATGAATGTGTAGTGATATGTCATAATGTTCTACTGTTATAATGACTGATGATAAAAATAATGGATGTATTGGTGGTGACAAATGGTGAGTACAATAATGAGGAGTGAAGACAGACGAGATATGGATGTGTAGTGAGAGGTGGTGATGCTTGAGAGAATACAGACTGAAAAGTAGTAGCAGGGTGTGAGGGAAAGAACCTAAATAAATAAAAACACTCAATGTAAAAATATGGACGAGAAATGGGTGTGAAAATGGCGTGCAAGAGAGAGAGAGAGAGAGAGAGAGAGAGAGAGAGAGAGAGATGAGAGAGAGAGAGAGACTAGGACAGGAACGGCTACCGGGAGAGGAGAGGAGAGGAGAGGAGTGGGTGGTGGCGGGCGTGGGGTGGGCGTGGGGTAGGGGGTGGTAACTGTTGATGCAGATGAGGCATGGTCAATATCGACGAGAGAAAGGCGCGCGGGATGTTGGAGGTGGAGGCGTGGGAGGGAGTATTGAGGCAGGTGTGAGATTGGGGGAAATTTATCGATAGGCGTGGGAATATTGAATCAGGCGTGGGAATATTGAATCAGGCGTGGGAATATTGAATCAGGCGTGGGAATATTGAAGTAGGCGTGGGAATTTGAATCAGGCGTGGAAATATCGAAATGGGCGTGGGAATTTTGATTTAGGCAGGCGTGGGGGTAGAGGTAATTAAGAGGGCAGGCGTGGGAATAAAAAAATGAAGGCGTGAGAAGTTGCAGACACAACTGGTGGGAATTATGAGGCAAGCGTGGGAATTTGCAGGCAGGCGTGGGAAAAAAGCTATGGACCGGAAAACTGTAGAGGCCGTCAGGGCAGGGGAGCGCGTAGGAAAGGATTTTTTTTTTTTTTTTTTTTTTTCTTTAGGCGTGGAAAAATATGGTATGGAAAAAAAAAATAGAGTGAAAAGTGTGACAGAGCATGTGGGACGTGGACGAGGCGTGAAGGCGGGCATGACGTTGGGTTATTAAGGAACTCTGTGATGTAGTCAGAATATTGGAGGTACCGTAAATGAGTCCTTCAAAAATTGCCACGAAACACAACCCATATGGAAGGAGTGTGTTTCGTGGCATAGTCAGGAAGAATCAGAAGCCTCAAATTCTCATAAACGATCATAG